>PPHD01008064.1:0-18242 GCA_002909625.1 Bambusicola thoracicus | reverse complement strand
ATTAAAAAAAAAAAAATGGTTCCTGTCTATTGGTTTGTGAAGAGTATTGCATGTGAAGCGGTATTCTGGTGTCCCTACAGAGTGTGTGAACAAGGTCCTCTGAAAATAGGTGTAAAGTCAGACCACTTCTCTCAGGTTTATACCTTATGCAATAAAAAATGGTGTAGAGCTGTGATAGTTCTACCATTGGTAGGTGGATTTGTGGTGAGAAGACAGTGCTTAAGTAGCTTTGGGCTGATGGTGACTGGGAGGGATTCAGAGGAGGTTTAGAGAGAGCTGTGCAAGTTGTGTGAGTGGGGCTGGACAAATAGAAATCATGCATCTTAAAAAGTTCTTTCAAGTGCTTTGCCTACGTTTTTACACTACTAATACTAAACAACTTTGAGGGTGAGTTGTGTTGCTGCTCTCAGTTGTGCCATTCTTACTTCAGTTACAGTTAAAAACTACAGGAACTGAGCAATGACTAATACAGAAGGGGTTACCATGTTCAAGAAGCGGCTGGACACAGCAGCACCTCTGAAGAACTGTGCTCAGTTGAGCCCTTAGGAGTTGGGATGTGTCAGAATTCAGCTGCACAGAACACGCTAACTCCACCTTTGTTGAATCCCTGTGAGGCATAGCGACAGGGCCGTGTGTTACCCCCATCCTCCTTTGGGGCGTGCAGGAGACTGCTGTATGTTAGAGCATAGCTCTGCATCTGGAACTGTGGGGAGAAAGCAGGTAGAGGCACTGCAGGCAGAGGGAATGGTTGAGTTCTGTGGGCACTGGATCAACCCAACTTCCTTTCTCTGCTGCACAGTCCATGTGGAAGGCACGGCAGATCACTTAGGAGACAGTTCACAGGTAGCTGTTAGTTCCTGCTCTTAAATTCATGAAAGCCTGATCCAGGCTTTGGTCATCTGGATGTTTTCAGCTGCAACTGTAATAACTAAGTGATGTGCTTTGAAAATACACCTGTCTGTATAAAATCAAATGCTCTGGAAAATGGACCCTTTGGCGTTTCAAATTGGGCGGCTAGATTTAGTGGACTTGCTGTTTCAATCTTTGTGGTTTGATTTCCATCAATATTAGGGGAAGAACTGTACCGCTTTGAAGTACTGTGAAAGTCAGTCCAGTATTTGTGCTACACTGAAGTCTTTATGCTTTTTCCCTGCAAGTATTTCTCAATCAGAAAAACTATGGTCAATGCAAGTTTTTAAAAGTGTGTGGTAAATGAAGGCTCAGACAGACCTGTGATTATAAAACAGTTGGTTGTTGGTTTGCTGAATGGTGCAGTCAGTGAAATAGTTGTGTAAGACTACATTTCCTACAGATTCAGATCATTGGTTGCTATAAAGTTAACTGTATTTTAATATCGACAAGGTTGTAAGTTTTCAGTTTTTCGTTCTTGGAAGATTCAGCATAATGGAGGAGAGACTTGCAGGCTTGATTAGAGGCAGAAATGTCACTCACCTATGTGGAACTGGCTTTGCATGCCGCTGTTTGCATCTTGTGCATGCCAAGCTCAGAGATACTCAGAGCTCAGGGTGATGTTAGCAGCATGGAACATATGCGAGGAGAAATTTCTGCATGGTTAAAACTGCAAAGATGTTTACCTTGGATAACTCCTTTCTGTGTGAGTCCATAATCTCGGTTTTCTAATAAGATAAGATGATACTCCATTAATTCAAAAGGGTGGTGAAAACTGAAGTGTTTGTTTATGTATATACAGTTGGTAATGTGTTGTAGAACTTTTTTGTTTGTTTTATTCCAGTGAAGGTTGAATCTGCCAAATATCCAGATCAAGCAATTAAAAGTTTGGATTTGATTTAAGCTTCATGCTACAGGTCTCTTGACTATTGCAGGTTTGGATGTGGCAGCAGAGTATCTCAAGTCTTATGCTCTCTTTGGTTCCTATATCTTCCCCATAGCATCACCTGAACATCTAGTTTGAATTTATTCCTATCATCATTCTGTATTTATTATTCTTGTGGTTACCCATGCCTTCCTCTTTTTGTAGCATTGTTATAATAACTTTGATACAGTGGAATAGGACTGTTTTGAATTCAGCTCAGTAGCTTTACTGGTGGACAGCATGTATAAGACAAGGCTTCAGTTTTGAGCAGTTTAAAAACTTTTATTTAGGTTACTGAAGCTTGCTAAGCTGATGAGTAAGGTCTGTCCTGAGTTATAGTTGCAAGGCGTCATCATCAAAATGTCTTTAATATGCCTTTCTATCACTCATGTAATTTCTCTTAGTCCATAGGTCTCAGAACTGTATTTCAGAGGTGCTTGCAGGTGCTTGCATTATTTCTGCCACTGGAAGTCATGGGTTCTCACTTGGAGTTCAATTTTTAAGTATGGATATAACTTACAGGAGCCTCCAGGATACTTGGCAAAGCATATATTTGTATGAGTGTTTCCAGATTTGTTGAAGACGTAGTGTGGATGTTAGAGGGAGGCTGGATTTATTTCATGGAATTTGTATTTTTTGGTCTTAAAACGTGATTTTTATTATATTTAGTGTATAATTTGCCTAAACACCAGAATTCTTGTTTTTACTGCCTATTTCTCACCCTGCAGTGAATTCCATGAGTGTTTTTTTAATCCTGGTTGCTTTATTGGGAACTTCTAGGAGACTTTATCTTAAAGTTGTACCCATTTGTAACTGTAGACTTGGGAAAATCTCCTTAATCTCTATTACAGTCAAACAGGAAACCTAGATGTGGGGAACAATTTTCTCCCATTTCCAGCAGAGTATCAGGTACAGAGTTCATCATTCTCAAAGGCATCTCTACTCAAGCTAGGAATAGTAGTGCTGTAGTCCATTTCTGTGAGATTTATAGGTGCAAGTCTGTTCATGCAGTTTTTTGCCGCATGAGGATATTTCAGTAGCATACATTGTTTTCATCTATTACTACACGCACTCTGGATTTGTTTTTATTTTTCAAATAGAATTTCACATTTTTTTATGAAAATACTGCTTTACTTTTGTTTTGGGTCATCCCATTATCATCAATGACGAAATACAGCTAAAGACAGACTTGTTTTTTTTATGATCGATTTCTTTTAAACTTCCTGAAAGATATGAGTGAAACAACAAACTGAGTTTAAAAAATTAAAAATAAAAATCTGGATCATAACTCCAATTTTTTTTTACCTCAGGTCAGATTTGGTCTTCCCCCATCACTTCTGCTATGTCCTGGTGCCAGATTCTTTTTGGGAGGCAATGTTTCTTGTCTTGACTGACAAGAGGTGCTGTCTCTGGTAGGATAAATTCTCTTCTTTGTTTTCCTTCTTTCTTGTCCGTTGAACTTTATCCCTTGATTTCATTTTTCTTTGTTGTTTTCTTCCATTTGCTGTTCTGTCCCTCCCCTACTTCTCTATGTGGAGAGGGTATTTTTTCAAAGAGATGTTGGGAGTTGTAGGCCCATGTTGGCGTCAAACGTGGCTAGAGTTTAATGCCTGCCTCTGGAAGCCTCTTTGAAAAACAGAGCTTTAGAATTTCTTGTTAACACAGCTAACCCTAGGCTAAGGAAGTAATTCTGTTTGGTTACCTGGATAACACTGAACCATTCTTAAACTCCTTGTTGAGGAGCGTCACTGTATAGAACTTTTAAAAATGGTTGCAAGTGTGGGTGGTATGTAATGTCTGATTTCTTTCAGCTTATTGATAATAAAGGAGCAAGTACTGTTGGATAAAGGATATTACTGTTGGCCAGTTTTCTTAGACTGTATTTACCCTAGGAAATTGAAAGGATGAGGTGAAATCCTTATGTATAAACAGTCGGGGAATTTGCATGAAGTAATTAGACAGATGGGAGAAAGCTGTTTAAGAACATCAATATTAATATTGCAATTCTAAACCAACTTCTAAACAAATTCTGTACCTCCTCATACCAACTGAGTTACTCTCCAGATGCTTGATAGTGTGGCAGGAATGTGATGGCAGTTCCTGGCAGCAAACATCTGAGCACGTGCCTGCAGTGGCATTAGAATTATTTGGAGGCATCCTGGAGGTGGCTGTTTGGATTGCAGTGCTGTGAACTGTTGAAGTTGTGATATTCCCTGGGTACCTACTTTGAGTGTCCTCTCCCAGGCAGCAGTAGATCCGTGTTAGAATGTAATCATGTACGGACTTCTTGTGATTGTCTTTAACTTGTCTTTGCTTCCAGATAAATAATACAGCAAGAGAAGTTTATTGTTGCTGTATTTTTTTGGCATAACTCACCAGCACTTGTGTGTATTAGCTGCTAGCTTAGAGATTAGTGTTTACCTGGAATGAGTTTGAAACTGCTGGAAATCTTAATACATAAACCTTAGATGGTTGGGCCTGCTGTTATAGTAGAAGGAAACTAGCTCTGAAGAAATGCGTGGTTTAGACACAAGGGTTTGTCTGTGCTCAAGGTCCCGTCATTTCACTTTCACTTCAACAAAGCCACGTGTGTGACTTATTGCAACAATTTGCATGTGCTTTTAATAAAGGCAGTAAAGATGAGGTGTGCTTTACACAAATGGTGTTAAGTGTACTCTTGTTCTGTGTGTATAAATATGCAAGCTGAGGTTGTCTCTGCAAGTGGAAAATTTACACAGTGAGAAGCAGCTTGTGGTTCACTTGTGAAATCAGGTCTGCAAGAGAAGCTTTTACAAGGGATAATAATGGTGGAACTTAGCTCACAATTAGGCAAGTATTGGTTTGCAGAGTTTCTTAGGACTTTGCCTTCTTACCTTCCAAAAATAAGTCCATTATTTTCAGCACCCTAGTTATTGTTAGTATCATCTCTTCATGTGTTTCAAATATTCAAGTAGTCTTTTTCCATTTAAAGCCAGGTTTAGAGAGAATGAATTAAGGTGGGGAAATAACTCAGGATGCCCTTTAAAAAAGACACAGCTTTGCAGAAGTAAGCTACAGACAGCACAACTGTTGCTGTAATTATAAACTTTCCAATATAGATGAACGTAGTATTAATTCCATACCTGTCCCCTGCTGTTGTGTATGCTGCTCAGATGAAACAAAAATGTTAGCAAGTATGTTTGGATCTCTGCCTGTGAAGATGGATAAGTCTGTTGTTCCGCTTGCAAACAGTAACCAGTTTTTCTTCTGTGCAGACATGCATATGCTGATTATATTGAATACCAAATAGATTTAAGAAGATGCAGTGGAATCTGTGAGAAGTATCTTGATTCTGGAAGATGTCAAGTAAGCGTTCCAGCAGTCTTCTACCTTGATTGTCTTTGGTTTGGAAAACCTAATGTAAAGGTGGAGAGCCCATTTGCTCAGTTGACTGCAGGAAAAAAGGAGATGCTATGACCTGTAAAGTACCTTTCCCCAGATAGTTTTGGTGTAAGGCCTGTGGATTGCCAGGTGAGATCTGACAGAATATAAAGTGTTCCTTATTCTGGAAGACTTTTGTGAGGAGCTCAGAAATAACTTGATTTTGCTGTAGGAGTGTGGTTTTATTAGTGAAGAATGTCTTCAGGATGTCTGGCTGTTATCAGTCAAACTCAGTGGCAGAGGTTGCTACAGCTAATGTTTGTGTCCAAACTGCTGCCTAAAATTTACTTAGAAGCAGAGGATCTGCAGGATGCAAATTCTTTGTCATATTAAAAAAAAAAAGTATAAATGGAAGACTACATAGCTTTTGGGGAGACGGGAGTTTAGTGTGTTACGATACTACCATCTGCAGGGTGTTTGAGCCAGTGAGTACAACTCAGGGCTGTGTTAGTGTTTTGTTCCAGGAAGCATGAAGAATTCAAGGAGTGTGACTACAGAACAGAAGGAGTGGACTGTTGAGAATGGTGTGTCAGCATACAGTTGCTTAGTCAAGAATTAAGTGAATTAAGTACTCTGGGCTGATCCTGGTAAAGGTGGAGGACTTCTGACTCTGGCTTTTGAGAAATGTTGCCATATATTCTTTTAAAGCAAGAGTATCAGGTCAGCAGCAGATGATTACTTGTAAGCGTTTGTGTTCAGCATTTTGCTGAGCTTCTTCAAAACGTATTTTTCTTCTCTTTAATGTTATTTTTCATTAATCACGGTTCTTGGAAAAGCAGACACTTTCTTAGCTGTATAGTAGGCCACAGCATGAAACATCCCTATTGTGGAAGAAGATGCTGCCTGAGTGCTCTATCGTGGTGCTGAGCATCTGGAGATCTTGGCAGCATATAGCAGTTGTAAATGTCCATACTGTACTTCATTTGGAGGAGTGACAACTGGTTGTGGCTTGTTGGAAGGGCGTGGCGTGGGCATTTCATGCAGGGCATTGAAGCAGGGAGTGCTAGCAGGGCACCAGCTCACCTATTGGCTGCCTCTCAGACTACAAATCTAACCATGGTCTCCAGGAGACCAAACTCTCTTGCCAGAAAGAGTGTGTCAATCCAGACAGTGCCTGCCCAAAAATGGGTCAGTTCAGGTCTCTGGCTGCAGTGTGTACCTGAGCCTGTCCCTGCTGGTGAAGGGTGACAGGGATACCCATCTGTCTGAGGTGTGGTCAGAGGGATGATCTGCTTGGTGTGGTGGTAGAACTCGAGGAGGAGGTGGAGAGGTTAAGGAGCATCAGGGAATGTGAGCAGGAGGTAAACTGGTGGATCAACTCCCTGCTATACCTGCAAGTTAGGCACTGGGGTGATACATCCTAAACAGTGGTGGACCCCTTGCCCTGCCACTGTTGGTAGAGGGAGGAGACCTAAGAGACAGGGAGGAATGGAAACAGATCCCCGCTTGGCATCACAGGCAAACCCTGTCTCTACCTACCTCCGTGCCCCAGGTGACCCTGCATAATAAGTTTGAGGCTCTGAAACTTGAGGGAGAGGAAAGTGGGGATGCAGTGGAAGGTCCACCCAGGAGGTTGTCTAGGTTGAAGCAGCTGCCCTTGCCTCAAGACTGCCTCTGCCAAGAAGGAAAGAAGAGTTACTGTCATAGGTGACTCCCTTCTGAGGAGAACAAGAAGGCCTCTTATGTCAGCCAGACTGTACCTGTAGGGAGGTATGCTGCTTCCCTAGGGCCTGAGTCAGGAACATTCCTAGGAGACTCCATAGTCTGGTTCACCCCTCTGATTGTTACCCCTTACTGATAGTTCAGGCTGGCAGTGGTAAAGTTGCTGAGAGAATCCTGAGGGCTCTGGGGCTTTTAGTTGGTGGAAAAGGAGTATGGCTGGTATTTGCCTCTATTCCTTCAGTGGCAGCAAGGTATGCTGAGAGGACCAGGAAAACTCACTTGATAATATGCGGCTAAGAAGCTGGTGCCATTGCAGGAATTATAGGTTTTTTGACCATGGGACTGTTTCCTTGGTGTCTGGCCTGATGGCTGCAGATGGGTCTCACCTGTCTCAAAGGGGGAAGTGGACCCTAGCAGAACTGGTGGGGATTGTGTGAAGGGGGAAGGGGTTAAAATAAGGCTTGTCAGGGATGAGCCTGGGGGAACAGTGCCAGGGTTAGAGTGAGTCAAATGGCTCAGCTGAAGTGCATCTACACCAACGCATGCAGCATGGGCAACAAACCAGAGGAGCTGGAAGCCATAGTGTGGTAGGCAGACTGTGACTTAGTTGCTGTTACTGAAGCGCAGTGGTATTGCTCCCATGACTGGAATGTTGCAATAGATGGCTGTAAGCTCTTCAGAAGGGATAGGCAAGGAAGGAGAGGCAGTGGTGTAGCTCTCAGTGCCTTGTTTACATTTGTTTTTAACAGTCAGAGCATTTATCCTCAGGGTACTGTACTGTACCCCTGCTCCACCTGTCACAAGACCATGGGGCCAGATGGGATCCACCTGAAAGTGCTGAAGGAGCTGGTGGACATGATTGCCAAGTTGCTTTCCACCATCTATCAGTGTTCCTGGTCAACTGAAGAGGTTTCAGAGGACTTGACGCTTGTCGGCAAGTGTGACTCCCACCTACATGAAGAGTTGTAAGGAGGATCGGGGGAACTATAGGCCTGTCGGCCTGTCAGCCTGTCCTTGGTACCAGGGAAGGTTATGGAGCATCTCAAGTGAGATCACATGGTCTGTGTGGGATAGCTGGAGGATGAGAGCCAGCCAGCATGAATTTATGAAAGGTAGGTCCTGCTTGACTAGTTTCATCTCCTTCTGTGTGACAAGGTGACTTGTCTGGTGGACAAGGGGAAGGCTGATGTAGTCTACCTAGACTTCAGGAAAGCGTTTCACACTATCTTACACAGCATCTCCTGGAGAGTCTGGCAGCCTGTGGCTTGGACAGACAGATACACCCTTTGCTGGGTAATGAACTGACTGGAGGGCTGGGCCCAGAGTGTGGTGGTGAATGGGGTTAAATCCAACTGACAGCTGGTCACGAGTGATGATCTGGATGAGGGGATTGAGAGCACCCTCCTTAAATTTGCAGGTGACACCAAGTTGAAAGAAGCGCTGATCTGCATGGTGGTAGGAAGGCCCTTCAGAAGAGTCTGGGCAGGCTAGATGGGTGGGTTGAAGCCCATGGGATGAAATTCAGTAAGACCAAGTGCTGGATCCTGCAGTTTGGTTGCAACAACTACAGGCAGCACTACAGATTTGGGGCAGAATAGCTAGAATACTGTTCAGGTCCTGTTGGTCAGTGCTCAGCTGACCATTAGCCAGCAGTGTGCTCAGGTGGCCAAGGTCAATAGCATCCTGCCTTGTGTCAGAAATAGCTCAGCTAGCAGTAGCAGGGAGGTGATCATCCCTCTATACTCAGCACTGGTGAGGCCACACTTCAGTGCTTTGTTCAGGTTTGGGCTCCTCACTACAGGAAAAACATCGAGGCCCTGGGGTGTGTCCGGAGAAGGGCAGTGGAGTTGTGAGGGACCTGGAACACAAGTCTTACGTGGAACAGCTGAGGGAAATGGGTTTCTTTGGTCTGATGAAGAGGATGCTCAGGGGTGACCTTATTGTTCTCTACAACTGCCTGAAATGAGTTTGTGTACTTGTAACTAGCAATAGGACTAGAGGGAATGGCCTCAAGTTGTGCCAGGGGAGATTAAAATTGGACATTTGGAGAAACTTTTTCAAAAGAGTGATGAGGCACTGAAACAGGCTGCCCAGGGAGGTGGTGGAGTCACCGTTCCTGGAAGTGTTCAAGAACCATGTAGATGTGGTACTAAGGAGTACAGTATAGTGGGCAACATTGGTGGTCAGTGGACAGTTGGACTTCATTGTCTGAAAGTCTTTTCCAACCTTGATTATTCTGTGACTCTTCCTGTTAATCCAGGAACTCCAGAGGAGCTGCATGGACTCTGAGGAATGTCTCAGAAATGAGAAAATACCCGGGAAATATTTTCAATGATCTGATGACCTATATTCAAGACAAAACAGACCTTGGGGTATAAGAAGACTAAAGAAGCTGTGTATAGTTGGCAGAATTATGAATCCTCTTGTAATAATTTTAATGTTTTCTAATTATACACAAGAGAAATTCTCTCATTTGTCTGTTCCACTGACTCTAAATTGTTGTGCTTAGTTCTGTTATGTGAACTACATAAAGACCCTATGAGTAAAACATATATTATGTAGACAGTATTTCATGTGCAGTGTCATAACCTGTCTCTAGAAAAGTTAAACTGCAGGTAGGTATGAGGGGCTGAACTGCTCAGCTGAATGATTCATCAGAGTGAGGTAGCTGCCAGCTCTAGCACACACAGAGGATCTATGCTTACTGTTTTCAGTATGATCCACAGAGAGCTCAGAAAACCTGTTAAAGTAGCAGTAGGCTTAAAGTTGCCCTGGGAACATTGATGTTCTGTACCCTAGATGGCTTGAACAGGCCAGGGGTCTCTTTCCATCCCTGCTCCTCTGTGACACCACCTTGAAAACAGCCAAGGTAAATGGAGAGTTTCAAGCTCATATGCAACCTTTGTACTGAGCCCCCGTGTGCTAGGAGGCTGTGCTGTCTTCATGGTAAAACTAGCTGCATGTTTATGAAATGCATTCCCATACCAAAATTGAGAACCCAGCACAGTGTGTAGAGCAGCAGTCCTAAAAATACGTGTTTTAAGAAAGTAGTAACTAAACAAGGAAGGAGTATGAGGGTGAGCGTTCTCATAAACATTTGAGAATGTGGGGTAGCTCAGCAGTTTAGCCAGCAAAAAAACCTTTCCATGCAGAAATGGAGCACAGTGTGATAGGAAGTAAAGACCAGAGCTTTAGGTTGATGTGAAAATGTTAAAATAAAACTGGAAAACACAGAATTTGTTACTGCACTATATTGATATGAGATGCAGAAGAAATTATGACATAACACAGTGAAAATCTTTGGTATCTCCACCTTCCTCAGCTTCATTATATAGGGTTTTTTTGGTAAAATCTTTGTTACGGTGCTCAGTTTTCTAATTGATGATTTAAAAATCTCTTCAAACAAAGGTCTGTCAGACCTGCTTGTACAGCTGATTTTTCCTAATCATTTACATACTGTTTTGTGCATTTTGTAACTTCAGTTACTATCTGTGGTACTTACAGTAAAGAATAATAAGACCTAGTTATTTTTGACACTCTTTTTTTCTCAAATTGTGAAGTGGGATGTCTGTTTTGATAAAAAATGTTGTGTTATTATGTTTGTGCTCTATTGTAGTTCAGCAAATCTCAGCAAATTGTAGTGCATTTCAATTTTTTTGTGTTAAGGCATAGTTTCCAAATTTTTAGAGCTCTGTGGTAAATAAGTGCTTTTTATGCAACTGTCATACGTTTATTGCAAAGGAGTAGGTCAGGAACCTAGTCAGCTGTCAGCTTTAGACTTTAGTCTTTGATACGATGATGGGTGCTTTGTGGGAAAGTATTTCTGTAAAAGTTTTTGACATTGTTTAATGACCTATGTCATTTTCTATTGCAAGGCTGGGTGACTTATTTTCTCCAATTCAGAGGAAGGATGTGAGAATGCAGTAAGTTGTTTGCGTTGGTTTTGGTTTCTGAAGGAAGGTCGTGAAATTGTGTGTCCTGACTCTTAGGGAAATTGAACCAGAGAACTTAAGAATTTTCTTCACTGGAATTTTGCATGGAGGGTTTGAGAGGTGGCGTTTCAGTGGGACAGAACAACAGGCTTTTGGTTTTTTGGTCTTGATTTTCGTGCACCTTCTCATGTCTCTAGCAAATAGGGCAGAACAGCTGTACTGATACCACAGTAACTTTTAAGAGCTGTTGTCCTCTCCCACCTCGCTTGAAAACAGGTGCTTTGATACTGGTCTTGGTGTACTCTTAGTTCCTAGACGGATAACCTTGTTAAGGAAGGTTGCTGTTCACTGTTCTGTGAGTAGTAATGAACTATCCTTTCCTTTCTTACATTACTTAATATGACTGGGATGAACTTCTATTTGGTATTTGCTGCAGAAAGGAGATCTCTTCCTGCCTTTTTTTGACAGGCACAATAACTTTTATTATGCTTGTACCAGCTGATGCTTTTTTTTTAAACGTGTTGGATTATGGAGTTTTTCCTGAAAATCATGTTTTCTTTGAGGAAGGGTTTGAGCAGAACTACTAGAAATAGCAGTCTTAAGACAAACTTTTCTGAGCTAATTGCAGGAAAAGCAGTAGTTACTGAAGATTTGTGAGCTGTGATTGGTAGATCATTCGTGCCTTTTAGAGTGTTTGCGATAGCTATTTAGGAAAATCATTTGATTCCTTATTTTCAGATGCTGTTAGGATTGTTAGTAAATCAGCCTGAAAAAGAAGTTGGTTTTCTATGTAAAGAATGGATGGGACTACAAAGGAAATGATTATCAGAAATCATCTTCTAAACTTTGGTTCTGTATGCATATATAAGTGATACAACAGGAGAAGAAAAAAATAAGTGATAAAACTAAAGGTACTGTTGCTACTGAGAGGGAGAGAAGGCAAGGTGGGCCTTAATATGGTTGGTGAGTGGCCGGGTCCCAAATCTAGGGACCGTAGGAATAATGAGCAAAGAAGTGTGTGCAGTGGAGAAAGGAATGGAGCAAATGCAGAACTTGACTGAATTTTGCACTAAACCTTTTCTTGCTTTAGAATACTACATTTCCCACAGCACTTTTCAGGTGTAGCTTTTCATTGTAAGCAATTGTAGCTTCTGTGGGCTTGTTATCTGCCTTAGAAGCTGTTTTCTGACAGTGTGGGAGTAGAAGCAGTTGCCAAGGCAGTCTGTTTATGTTCATAGTAAGAAAAATGCCTGAGAGCCCAGGGTCAAACACTGCTACTGCATAAATAAGTATTCTGTAGTTTAACCTCCTATTTCCATTTTTAAAACAGTCATGTTCACATTCTCTTTTGTGTTCAGAGAAACCGGATTATTTTTTGCAAGTTGATACCTTGTGTGGTACTATGCAAAGATAATTTTTTTATGCCACTGTGGTGTCACTCAAACTGGTGCTGTTGAAACTAGGCTGTAAGTTTGAAAGTGTTCATCTCTGTAAAGCTAGTTGGGTTGTATAAAGTTGTACAAAGCCTGTTGGGTAATGGTGAGGAATCTAACTGCGGCCTGCCTTTTGTTAGACATTGCTTGCTTCTTTCCCTCCCTCTCCTGGCTGCTTTCAGGTTTTGTTTTCTTGTCTGGAAATAGAGACTTTTCGTGTCCACTCTGTTCAGGCTTTTACTATAAGTGTCATCTGTTGTGGGTTTTGCTTTTCTCACAAGGCATTACTGGGGGGTGTTTTTGAAAACCTGCTGTTTTTCACTTCTAGCCCTGTGGCCACCCAGACAGTGCTGCATACATGTTGCATTGCTGCTTGTCATAAATCCTGCCTCTCCCCAGTGCTGATGTGAGATAGGGTTGCCATGGCCCTGTTCTATGAAAGTGTCAGGAGTGGGTCTGGTGTTGGATAAAGAAATAAAACTGAGTGTGTATTTCAGATTAGAAGTATGTATGGGCTGTAGCTAGATAAAATATTTAATTTCTGCTGAATTTTCTGGAAGAATTTATGGTGAAAACCAAGGAGTTTTGCCTCTGCCAGGTGTGCTGAGAATTGATGTTTTTCTCTTATCTATCTGAAACAGCAGATAATAGACTATCAAGCTGTAAAGCCTTTGAACTTCTCTCCTTGTCTGAGCCATACTACCTTGCATCTCTCTAATGCCTGATGAGACGCATCTTGTTCTCCTTGTTGATTTTTTTTTTCCTTTTTTGCCAATCTTCTTAAGTAACATTCTTAATCAAAATATGCAAAGGTGTTTTCTGCAAAGACTGCCTAATTCTGGCAAGGCACAGCAGAAGTACCAGTTTTTCTGTTTAATTACGCCTTAGAGCTTTCTCAATGTTTCTTCACATTTCTTACACTGTAAAACTAATAGTGTGATGTTGTTCTTCCAAGTCTAATTCCTTTTCAGTTGATGTTAACCCATTTATCTTTAGTCCTGAAAGCACGTCGGAAACTTGGTCCTGTTCTATTAAATGGGCAACTTTGCCACTGATTTTACTAGATATAGGATTTAGCCTGATGTTGTTACTGTTATTTTCTTGCCCTGGCACTGTTTACAGCTTTCCACAGGTTTAAGTATTTCTCTGTTAATAGAGTTCACGTGCTGTTTGCCATTTCCCAGATTAACAGAGTTGTTAAATAAGATCGTGACTGGTGCCGGTTCCTTTACTGCCGCATTACAAACTTTCTGTGCGGTAATAAATGAAATTTGTTTAATTTTAATGTGTTTACTGTACTTCAGCAGGCTTTCATGTTGTGAGGGTTTTGAAGGCCAAGTTGTATTAATAGAAAGATAAGATTTGAGGCGCTGTGTGAAATACTCAATTAGGAACCCAAATCAGGTTGATCAAGAGTCGTTGCAGAGTACATGGCAGTTTTATTTCCTTTTAAAGGTCTGTAAAGTATGTCCTGGCAACCTTTGACCATGAATTAGTTTTCATGGCATGCTAGAATTTTGTTGGTTTTTAAATGTCTAGATATGTGGATTATAATACTTTCATCTGAGAAGATACTTATTGTTATTTAAAAGTTCCGAAGTCCACGGTAATGTTAGCGAAGACATCTTTGTTCTGTAAGAGGCCAGGAGTTAAAACTGTAACCTGATTTTTCTCTGTGTGAATTCAGAGGACAGCTGATGAAGACCCTGATCAGGATATGAAGCAGACAAAGCGCTGAAGTGTCAGTGACTATTTAATATGCCTTTTTTGTCGTTCTTTTTACTTTTTTTTTTTGCTAATGTGTATCAGAGAAAGTGGTTTGTCTTTAGTGGTATTGTCAGTAACTTGTAAAAGTAAAAAAAAAAAAAAAAAAAAAAAAAGAAATCAGGAGACACAGCAAATATTATTGTAGGATGTTTCAAGATGGATTCCGTGGTAATATTTTTGCTAGTCAAAATAAAGCATTCCTTAGACAAGATTGGCTGCTTGAAAAATGTTTTTAAGTGATCTCCTGCAGCTGCTTTCTCATCTTACCAGAAGGAGTTGCCCGGGACTCCCACATGCTTGTTAAAATTCATCCATGCTTGCTTTTTGCAGTTCGGAACAGGAGTTTCAGTGTTTTATCTGTCTTTTCTCTAAAATGTAGGTAAGGTGGTTGTTATGTAGTTAAGGAGGATGGGGAAGGATTCCTTCTGGCTTGTCAGGAAAGTTGTTGCTTTGGAGCATAGACTTGTGATTCTTGGTACAATATTGTCTTCATAAATTCAGGGCGTTCAGCAGCCTATAGAGCGATTTCCAGTTTATGTGCACGGTGTCCCACTGATGTATGTGAAGAAATAAAAGAATCTGCAGGTTTGTGTGTAAAATGTTTAGGAAGTACATGGTTGCTCTTGTTGGATAGACAGGATATATGATTGGTGTTGTCAAGAACTGATTAAGGTTGTGTGTGTGCATATGCAGAACATATTTTGGTGTACTTCAGGACAGAATAAAAGAGTAATAGTTAAACCTCATCTTGAAGAATTATTTGTATTATATTGCCTTTCTCAGCAGTGATTTTGTAGTAGGACAGATGAACTATGGAACTGGTATGGTTTATCACTTTTTGTTTTGGATAGTGTTAAGTAAATTCATATTGTTGCTTTTCCCTTAGGGAAAAGTGATATTTAAAATAAAAAGTTGTATGCCAGGACCTTACTAGCTGGCTGGTGGTAGCGTGTGGTTCTAAGAAAACAAATTCCCCCTTTCAGTGAGTTTCAGCTAAGATAGTAGTGGGACCAGTGTTTCAGGGCTCTTCTTTTAAAATGTTGTGCGTTGTTTGCTTTAGTGCTTTAATGGTGGCTAAATTGTTCTTGGACCTGCTGAATAACTGTCATTGGTATAGTGTGATACCACCTACTGGGCAGTTTGATCAGTACATGAGAAGTACCTAGATCCTGCCTGTGAGAGTATTAAATCCTGAAATTAGAACCAAATCAGATTTTTTTTTTTAAATTAAGATACCAAATGCTAATGACGTATTTGTATTTTTTCAAGTGTAATTTGAGGAGTAATAAAAGTTCAAGATCAAGTGCTGGGTCCTACACTTTATCTGCAACAATTGCAGGCAGTGCAACAGGCTTGTGGAGGAGTGGTTGGAAGGCTGTGCAGAGGAAACACACCTGGGGGGTATTGGTTGATGGTTGGCTGACTGTTAGCCAGCAGTGTGCCGAAGTGGCCAAGAATGCCAATGGCATCCTGGCTTATATCAGAAGTAATGCAGCCAGCAGGAACAGGGAAGTGATTGTCCCTCTGTACTCAGCACTGGTGGGTGAGGCTGCATCTCAAGTTTTGGGCCCCTCACTACAAGAAAGACATTGAGGCCCTGGAGTGTGCCCAGAGAAGGGCAGCAAAGCTGTGGGGGGGCTGGAGCACAATCTTACGAGGAGTGGCTGTGGGACCTGGGATTTTTTTAGTCTGGAGAAGGGGAGATTCAGAGGTGACCTTGTTGCTCTCTGCGACTGCCTGAAGGGAGGTTGTGGCAAGGTGGGAGTCAGCCTCTTCTCCCATGTAACCAGCAATAGGACTAGAGGGAGCAGCCTCAAGTTGTGCCAGTGGAGATTCAAGTTGGATGTCAGGAAATACTTCTCTGAGAGAGCTGTCAGGCGCTGGAATGGGAGGTGGTGGAGTCACCATCCCTGGAGGTGTTCAAGAAATGTTTAGATGTTGTACTGAGGGATGTGGTTTGTTTAGTGGAAAATACTACTAGTGCTAGGTGGGCAGTTGGACTAGATGATCTTAGTGGTCTTTTCCAGCCTTGGTGGTTCTATGAAAAACAGCCTTCTCTGTTGCATTTAGATACGGTGGTCTCACTTTCAACGTTGTATTTTTTATGGTGTTTTAGGGAAATGTGTATTACTGTGATTATTAATTTGTCTAGTTTTAACACTGCATTATTAAAACATTTTGTGAGATAGAAACAAATTGACTGACTTAGAACATTTGAAAAATTTCAAATGAGGATAAAGCACTGTGAAGCTAAATAGCATAACATTCTCATCCCATACACACAAGGCTTAATTTTAATTACCTGGCCAAAAACTCGTTTGTGTCCAGGATGTTGTTCCCTGACTGCCTTACTGTGTGGGATATGCTTTTCTGAAGTGGCAGTAGAGCTATATGTGGAGGAAGTCGCGTGTTAAGGTTGTTTTCTAAAGGGTTAAAGGCATGATGAAAGAATAAGGTAGCTCCAAGGGGAAAACTGTTAGTTTCATGGTAAAGGCGTATAGGTGACAGCTGCTGCAGTGGGCTCTTGCATTTTCTACCATGTGGTTCCTCTATAGTGTTGGGCACTTAGAGATTCAATAACAAGCAATTACTAAATGACTTAAACCTTTCTGTATCTGAGTTCCACAATGTGAGGTATGATAGCCTTAACAGAAAAACTTCCTTTGGCAGTCTTCTGACATGCATTAGGACCAAGGTGAAAGCTGCATGGTCATCACCACTGTCTTAAGGCCAGCTCTAGGCAATTTCCAGACACAGTGGAAGTGAGCTTCATGAACCTTGTCAAGGATGGGGAGATGACGAGATGTGGGGGACTCTTGTGTTTCCACTCTAGACCATATAGAGGAAGGTGAAGTGCTGTTCAGAAAACAAAAGCCTTTTTGACCTTCTTGTCTAACATAGGCATTATTTCCTTCCTTTCTTCCCCTTTCTTTCCAACTGCAAGTCTGCATAATCTCTTTGCAACTTTGGAGATGTGCTACTCTGGTTGCTTCCTCTACCACAGTGCTACAGGAGGATGTTGTGGATTGAGTCCTGTTACAGGCTGTATGAGGTGATGGAGCATTTTCCTTACTTCAGGGAAGGATATAGTGTATGAATCTCTGTACAGTGCTTGGAGCTGCAAGAGTGATAAAGTATGCTCAGTGTTGCAGGTCTCAATGTTTGCTTTTACAGTCTGATTTAGTAAATGTGAGATGAAGTAAGAATCAGACTTCTGTGGCTTTGCTAGACTTCTGGTGAAATTTTCACAGAAACAACAAACGTTTGTATTCCTAGAAATGAACCTCTCAAATTTATCAGTAGTGACTGCACTGAGACATGGGGGTACTAAAATAAGAAATGTTTGGCATAATTTTTTTTTAATGTTTTCAAATGGCATATATTTTCCTATCTTTAGTGCTGGAAGCAACCAAACAAACTGGATTGAATCTATTGTGTTGGGGTCAGAGGATGACCTGTGGCATGTAGACTACAGATGAGCTGGTTACTATCAAGAAAACTTACTAAAAACGAGCCTATTGAAAGAACATCTTACACGGAAAATCATCAGGTGCATATTAGAAGAGGTATTACTTATGATCTTGAGAACATGAGAGTGAAATGCATTGCGCAGATTGGAGCCATAAAGACAGCACAACTGTATTTTCTTTTTCAATTGCATACTGAAGTTAGAATTTTTGAAAGGTAGTTGTGAGAAGTAGAGGCCTTGAGCTTTGTCTGGTGCCCTTGAAATTCTGTGGTACTAGTGTAGTTCTGTCAGCCTTCAAGAACGGTGAACCTCCTCAGTGCTCCATGTAAGTGCTCCTAATAGCGTTTAAGTAGCTCGCATTTCCATTTTGGAGATGACATCGCCAACAGGCTAATTCTCTGTTTATGTTGGACACTTGAAGAATTCAGTGATTCTCTTTTTTTTTTAATGCTTCATAATGATTGGTGGATGATACTTTCAGAGATTTCAAAAAATTAAATGACTCATCCAAAGTACTGCTAGTTTACGTTGCTTGAGACAGGAACATGTTCCAGTATGTCTGTGTGGGGAACCTTTGATTCTATGTTCTTCATAAGCAAAAATCAAAATAAACGAACCAAATAAATAAACCATTTCTAAGTTCTCCTTCAGGCTTCACCTAATGATGCTTTTGCCTTGGTGAGGTTTTGAGGAGTCATAGAATCATAGAATCACTAAGGTTGGAA
>PPHD01008063.1:4986-22218 GCA_002909625.1 Bambusicola thoracicus | reverse complement strand
TGCAACCCAAGCAGATTGAACACGGTAAGAAAAGCAATGCAAGGCTGTAGAGGTGCTTCTCAGACAAATGACTGTTCCTCTGCAGTCTGACAGAGGCATCTCAGATGGGGCTGCTGGAGGCCTCTAGTTCGACCCCATGCATTGATAAAGTAGGTTGCTCAGGGCTGTGTGCAGGCCACTTTGGACTGTCTCTGAGGTTGGAGAGACCATGGACTACTCTGGCCACTTCTTGGTTCACTCTCACAGGGAGAAAGCTCTGCTCTGCCTCAGGATGGCAGTAGGGTCCTCCCACCTGCTGTTCTCTCGGCCACCCTGTGCATGCTGCAGGCCTCAGCCACCCTGGCAGCCCAGCTCGGGACTTGTTCCTATCCACCAGCATCTCTTCTGTACCCAAAGGAGCATACAGTGCTGCAGCTGTACTTCAATTGTGCCAACATCAGGAAGGACTGCTTCCCTCGCCTTGCTGGCTGTGCTCCTGCTAACTGGCCTCCTGCTCTTGGCCTTCCCCGCTGCAGGAGCACATTACTGCCATGTGTCCTGCATGTCCTCAGGCCCTCTGACAATATGGTGACTTAATTAAAAAGAACTATCTTTGTCAAAGAAGAAAGCAAGTTCACAGTCATTCCACGGCTGACTTGGTCCCTGCACACAGGCCTGGCTCACTGCTCCCTGACCCCAGGGCCAGAGGAACAGCGCAAGATCCATTTTGATGTTTCAGAAAATAAGAGGAATAAACTACATTCTGACCACACAAATACATCTTTTTCTCTGACAGAAAGGAAAGAAATACTGCATTTTCCATTAGCCTGAATGGAACATTATTTAAAGTTCCAAATAAAGAGCTCTTCTTAGTACACATCTCAGGGTAAGCAAATGCTTAAGTCCCATCTGATTCAGCAAAGCTTTTAACCATCCAAGTGTCACTGCCTTCAGAAAGAATGCTAAGTGAGTGCTGCTGTGCTTTGCTGAATTTTGGCCTCACACTGTAAGAAAAGGATAATTCAGCTCATTATATTTTGTGAATGACACAATGCCCCTGAACGTTAAACTTTATATCTATTTGCATATATATATGTGCAGCATTAGGTTTGGCTCTCAAGTAACTACAGAGATCAAAGTACACATAGATCCTTAGAGACTATCAGACTGCAATTACGCTGCAAAATAAATTATAGGCAGTCTCTATGTCACACTCTGTCCAGCTGTACATTTGCTTGGGTTCCTCTATTGCCCTTGAACATGCCTTGGTTTCATTTGTTGAATAAAACACTCTTAGATGAGGGCTTATGAAACAACCACTTCACTCCCAGCAGTGCTTGCTTTTAAACAAGAAAAAAATTCTTGAAGTTGAAAAATAAGCAAACAACTATAAAGAAAGCTAACCAAGCAAGAATTTGTCATGGGTTATGCTGAAAAGTTCCCAAAGATCTTATTAGGGATTTAAAACAACTTTTCAGAGAGGACTAAAAGTGGTTGGGGGTAGTCTGTTAGCAGTGCATACCTTCACAGCCCTGGACAGATTTGATGCCTTGCTGCAGATCTTGATTTCTGCGAATGTTAATTTATCTCAGAATTTTCCATGTTATGGCAGCTTGAAGCACTCCTGTCACTGCCACAGCCCATGAGGTGCCACTTCCCCTCTCACTCACAGGACGTGCTCGGGACCCAAAGCGCAAGCTGGCCGAGGTCATTGCTGTGCTGCTGCGACTCAGCTGGCATCGCCTCCAATAGCTCTTATGTGGCTCACTGATGGGCTCTGACATTCTCTCCCTCTATCAATGTCAAATGAATGTTTGTGACTTTAATGGTAAATTACCATTATTGGCATTGTGATTATGTCTGACTGCACTTGGGATGGAAATTTAAGAACAGTGCAAAGAAGGAGGCTATCCAGCTCCTTTCATCTAGCTTTATGGGATGAAATGCATCAGTTAAAAACACTGGGTTCAGCTGATCACAATGTTTAAGCGATTATTTTTAAGTGAATTGTTAATCCATGATAGTGAGCCCATGAAACTGAAGTTACTATTTTATCCCCCTAAAAAGATTGATCAGGATAGAAACAGCTCCTTCCCCAGTTCCTTATCTCCATCACATCTCCAAGCGCAACCGTGAAAAGAAAAGCTCCTGATCCACCTCGGAAGGCAGTTACTGCAGTACGGGTTTCCCAGTGCACTGAAAGCTTTCCTCCAGCCCCCTGAGTTCACCCCATGCTCACAGAGGATGTCAGACCAGCAGAACAGGGCAGCACTGAGTCTGGCAGCTCCTTGCTTGCAGCAACTGAGTCACTGCCTTGTCCCCACCTTACAGCAGCAGGAGCAAAAGCAACTCAGCCCTCCATCCCCACACCATTCCCAGTCTACTCTTCTAGTATCCTGAAGAACTGAGAGAGAGTCCTGCAGACTGCCCAGGTGGGTGTAGGAAACAGTCTCTGAAAACTCCTACCAAAGCACATAAACCTCAATAATTGAGATCTGGCCAAACAAATGTCACCTCTATGTTAATGTTATTCCATATATCGGCAAAACCAGAGAGGCGTTATGGGGAATACTAGTGGCTGTCTCTAATGTCCTATCCATCAAAGTTTGTTACCAATTCTGTTGCCTGCCAGACATTCAGTTACCTCTTGAAAATATTTCCATATATCCCCTGGACACAACAAGTCCCACTGGAGTCTGACGGTTCCCAAATACCACTGCAAGTTCGTTGCTACTTAAAGTTGCTCTTGTTCTCCTCTATTTTTCCCTTAAAATGCAAATTTCAATTTCTTTAAGAACAGGAACACTTTTTCCCCTTGCTATTGTACAACTTGCCAAATGGGATGCCAGTGCTTGATTAGGGCTTTAAGTTACTATAATAATAGAAATAAATGGAATTAGAAGTACGCAGTTCAATATCTTGCAGCACTGATAGTTTTTGAATTCTGCAATGAAAGATTAACCCAATGTATGTTTAGATAGAATCTCTATGAGCCTATGATATCCAGAGATATCTGAAAGCTCATGTGATTTACAATGCTTTTCTGCAGCTTTCCGAGTTTTTCAAACTTCTGCAGAATGAATTCTTTCTAAGGACAAATATCAAAAGATGAACGGGAAGAAGGTGATTTATGATGAATAAATCTCAAAAGGTTCAGAACCTACACTCTAATGGGATATGCACCACAGAGTTTGAAAAGCTATCTGAAACTGAAGCAAAATTCATATTTCATCAAGAGGAATTTGGGGGACCATAGCAGTCTTTCTTGTCCAAAAGGAACCTGGTTGTGTCATTCCATAGAAAGCATGCTGTAATTTAAATTAATGCTCATGACCGAGACAGAAAGATTAGGTAACAGTAGGAAAACAAGGGAAGTGAAACTTAGATTCTAAAGTAAGTTTTTCAGTAAAAGCTACAGATAACTGGAAGAATCTTTTGTTTTTTCAGCATTTCCTATCTATCTCCAAAAAGGATTTTTCCTAATTTAAGAGAAAGAATAAAAGAGCTTTGGATTCAACTGCATAATCAGTGAACCAGACAGTCCCAAACTGCTCAAGCATATCTGACATCTGCTTGAAGAACTCGGCTGCAAATAGCAGAAGAGAGTTTCCATTACAGTACACGCAGAGCTGGTCTGGGAGAAGCAGCATTAGAAAGTGTTATTCCCATTTTGTAATTATGCCTTGATTGTTTTTTATATGTTTGCTCTACTGTAACTTGCTTGCCTTAGGGTGGCACTACTGCTAGAGAAAACACAAAAGTAATTTAGTTTTAAAGGGGAAATCAAAGTTTAGAAGTAGTTAAACGTTTCAGTAGAACTGTAATGATTGGAGATGACTGGATTGTGTTGATAAAGAGTACTAATTTCAATAGTAACTCATGCCTTAATTCTCCTCACAGCAAACAGCTTTCCTTGCTCCTTTGTGGTACACAATATACTCTTTACATCACAGTCCATACTATCAGGGAGGAAAAAAACCCAAACTTTTTCATTTTTGTTCCTCAGAAGCTTCACAAAGACCAAATTTTCACACAGCTGTTATTTACTCCTATGTAAATGGCATTGGCTCTGTAACAAGGCGTAATCACCAACACACAGTTCATGACATCTTTCTCTTGCTTAGATTTACCACCCCATTTCTCCACCAGTGGCCATGACCTCAGCAAAATTGGAATGTGATGCCTCGTGCTGATGTCAGTGATCACATCAAAAAGCCAGCGTTCCCAAGCTCTGCAGAGAAGCCGGGAGCAAGGAACAATCTTGCCGAGCTGGGAGCCAGCAGAACACGCTTGCTGAGTAAAGACTTCCCGCAGGACTTCCCTGCAGATACTTCTACCCCGTACATCAGCAGAACTTGACCACACATGGCATGGGTGGGCATAGTGGAGACCTAGTCTGCAGGTCAGCTGCCATCCCTTGTCATTTTGGACTAATAAATGGGTATTTGTTCACTTCCACAACATGATACAGAGGTCAGTGTTTGGCCCCAGAGGATACTGTATGATTAGTGCATTGTAAGACTTGTCTTAAATTCTCCATCCCTCATTCTCCAGCCCTTTATTCTTTCACATTTTTCCTTTGTTCCTTTCTGCAAATCCTAGTGTAAATGTTTTTTTGAGTAATTAATGCGTCAAATACAAGACCTGAATTTTCATGGGCAATTAGTGGGCTGAATAAAACCAGCAAAACGCATTTCAGATTTAATAGTGAATTGAGCCTCAACCGCTGTTCTGCAGAGCTGTAACCTGAAATAAGGAGAGCTTCATATGCGTGCACACTTTTTCTTTCATACACCAACCCTTCTCCTTTTCTGCTTTTCACCACATACAAGATGCTGTTTGTAGTCTATTACAATTTGCATATTGTCCTCCTGCCTCACTGATAATTGATCAGGATAACATCTGCTTTCTGCTGGTGTCAAGAGATATGTATTTGTTTCTACAGGACTGTGCAATTCCTCAAGCCTTGCAGAAGTGCAGTTCCCTGACAGAGAGCCAGTCACACAGCAACGCAAAGTGATGCCTGTTACCGGCAAAAGTAAGAGTATTATAAGTACTGTAGGTAGTAAGTAGGACTCTCAGAATTCATAATTCCTGCTGAAAGCATGAGACATTCAGTGCAAGGGGAGAAAGTGAAGGATTGAGAGATTGCCTAAAGAGAAGAGCTGATGTGCAGTTTTACCATGGGACATACACTTCCAACAAAATTTAGAAGTGCAGATACTGGATCATTTTGATATTAGAGCACTATAAGAAAGAGTTTTATGCTTTCCAACGTTTCTGGGGATTTAGCTGTCTGGTTCAAAAAATACCTGACTCTGAATCAGCTCAGCTTAGAGGCAAGCAGTCAAAATGATTAGCAAGCCAAGGAGATGGCTCAGTCTCAAGGACACAGCGCACTACTCTGATGGCAAATCCATCACAAGTTGCATATATCATAATTGAGCAACACAAATTTGTAAATAATCTCTACTTCAGTGTCTATGTTGACAAGGAAGAATATACGAGACCTTCCTTGTTAGGTAACCTTCTGTCTAAACAGACCATCCTGACACATAAGCGTGCTGAGAGCATCTGCGTGAATGCCTAAATAATATCAGGAAATGGTGAGAGATCAACCGAGGTGGTAAGCAGAGGCATAACATAAACAGCCTGATCTTCCCAGCCAGCAGAGCTAGGCACCGGTACAAGGGTTAGGCTTAGGATTGAAAGCATACAACTTGGTTTTCAGTGCACTGTCTGTTTTTCCAAATACTATGTAGCTTTCAAGGAACGTACTTAATATCATTGGAAGACTGCAGGTATCACTGGAATCTAATTTATAAGCAGATCTAGGTAGACACTTATTAGCACCAAAATACAAATGATCAATGAAATGTAGAAATGAGTGCAATATCCCTTCAGTGCCACTGAACCTGAAGTGATCTCATCCACAGGTAGACAGCAAGGGAGGACTGCCACACAAAGTGATGACACAGGAGAAATAAACGTGCGGATCATGTTCTGGCCATCCATAATATGGAATGAAGATTAAAAGCACCGTTACTGACTGAGAAAGTACAATAACTGCAATCACTTTTAAGAGAGAGATAATTTGTCAACAGTCACTACACAATGGCACCTGGGATGCCATGATTCCTAAATGCAATTAGTAGCTGCAGGTGACCAGTTTGAGACAAGACACAGTAATCATATTGCTTTGGGAAGTGCTCAGCATCCATCCTAAAGAGCAGGACCTTTGGATATGCCTCTGCTTTGGCTCAACCCACCCCACATCTCAGGGCCCTCCAGTGCAGACAACATAACAGGACTCTGCCAACCATATGAAGCTGTTGCTTTCTGGTTACTGGTGCTTCAGCATTATAAAACTCACACGCTTTATATCTATAGGCATACCAACTTTCCTTCAGCACATTTTTCTACTTCATTTATGACAGTATTGGTGTTTCTATGGATATTTGCATTTAAAAACCACATCAGGAATTCATTCCTGAAGGGAAAAAGCCTTTCTCCCCACTTCAGGCACAACTCATATCCCAGTCCTTCCTTCCCCAGACCTACACTGTAGGAAACAGCACCTATAATAAGCTTAAGGGAAAATGAAATACATCAAGGAAGATCAAACAGTTGCAGCAGTCAAGCCCCATAGCAGACACACAGGACCAGTCCCTGATATGTAGCCAAGAATCAGACAAAGAAAAATGAGTTGTCAAGAAGCTGATTCTACTGAAGAGACTCCTCCTGGAGCTGGACATCTGGGTGCTTCGCATGCCAACGTTAAATCATCAGTCAGTTGTTTTTGGTGGGGAAACGGGAGTAAATTTCACACTGCCAGTGCTGGGACAGCTGGGCAGCTGCAGGATCACTCGTGCCACAACTGTGCTGCCCCAACGCCCGCTCACTGCTGAGGGGATGGCTGTAGCTGCGCCCTTGGAAAACTTCTTGAAGCAAGTGCATCTGCTTCCCGAGCTAAAGCTCATCTGCATGGTTAAAAGAAAAACACTAGTGCAAATGGTCACTGTAATGGATGATACCAAAACAATACCCTGAGATAGGCAGAAGAGCTCCAGGCCAACTCCTCAACTCTGTATATCCTCCTGTTTTTCAGACTGTTCTGGGTTTGAGTATTTTTGAGGCCTTATGGCAGGTACTTTTAAGGACAGTAAATTTCCAGACAATTAAGCTGCATGCACAAACATTCCACAGAGAATTTTGCGGTGAAATTGTCTTGTAAGCCCATGTTTTTCAGCTCCAGAATAAAATGCTGAAGAATTTTCAGCAGCTGAATATATGTAACACTATACACAAAAAGCTTCCAATCATCACATGGGTATCAGTGCTGTACATGTAGCTCTGGTACAATACGGGTGACCCAGTTTCAAACTCTCAGATCTAGTCCTTGAGAGAACCAGAAAACAAAGAAAAAGAACTTTAGAAAATTAAACAAATTGAAACTGTACAGTACTTTCTGTTTGCAAGGATTTGCAAATCCATGCATGAGTTTAAAGATCCTGATAACTGCAGCGGGAAAAACAAGAAAATCTACAGCAAAGGAAAAATATTCTGGTTAGTATTTCAGCTTTAAGAGAAGTTTAAAGTTCCTCCTACAATGGCAGTGACAAAGATAGCATTCATCTTCAGTTTCAGCAATAAGCCTGACTTTGGTCTCTTTTCAAGACTGTTCATCATACACACTGTCCTCTGAGCTTGTGTTTTCCTTAGTTTACTGATGGCCTTATTATATCCTTGTGCATGAGAGAAACACTTTATTCCCACAGCATTAAAATTGTCTTCTGTGAAAGTGGGGAGGTGGTGAAGTGAGGCATAATTTACAGTTTCAGAATAGTGGAATAACATTAGTTATAAATCTGCAGCTCTCATGAGTTTCTTACCTGAAGACAGGGAGACTTACAGCCAGCAACACAACAAAGACCCAGTTAAACTATTCATTTACAGAGGGGAAGAATGACAAGTGTACAACGAGAGCACTACAGCACATCAAATATGCATTGAAGATGAAGTAAAGATAGTGGTTGAGAATGACTGTGACTGTCTGCCTCAATTTTGTGCTCCTCTCAAAACCAGCAATATCAGTTTCCCGGTATGCTTGTTTGCTGATTTAGTCCCTATTCAATATTTAAATTATTGAATATCTTTATTTGAAAGGAAACATAGCTACACAAAATAACATTGAGTCAAATAGACACAGCTAATTAGTACAGGAACAAATCTGAAGTCTTTGAGGTAGTCCTTAAAGTCCAGACTTCATCATCAACTTCACCGAGACCAACGATCACAGAATTTGTGATCCAGTGTTTCCAATGAAATATATGGGAAACTTCTTACCTTCAAATCCAGGACTGGCAAGTCTTTCGCTCCCATTTGTAAAATCTACACTATAACGATCTAGAAATCCATGACATTTGTCTACTGAGGAATCAGTTGCTACTGGCAGGGCTGGATGTTGAAACCACTGGTTTCAGCTCACAAGATCATAGAATGCATTAGATTGGAAGGGACCTTAGACATAATTGAACTCCAACCTCCTGCCATGGGCTGGTTGCCATCCACCAGCTCATGCTGCCCAGGGCCCTGTCCAACCTGACCTTGAATGCCTCCAGAGATGGGGCACCCACATTTTCTCTGGGCACTAGCGCCAGGGCCTCATCACTCTGAGTAGCTTCTTCCTAACACCTAACCCAACCTCTCCCTCTTTTAGTTTAAAGCCATTCACCTTTGTCCCATCGTGGTTCTATTAAACCATGCAAAAAAGTTGCTCCCTCTCCTGCTCAAAAGCTCCCTCCATGTACTGGAAGGCCACAATGAGGTCTCCCCAAAGCCTTCTCTCCTCGAAGCTAACCAAGCCCAGCTCCCTCAACCTCTCTTCATAGGAGAGATGCACCAGCCCTTTGACCATCCTCATGGCCCTTCCCTGGACCCACTCCAACAAAATATCAGCTGTCTCTACCGTGAGCTTTGTTCCACATGTTTTCATAACCTTTAAGTTTCAATCTTGCCTGCAAGCAGATCTCACATTCTTCTGGTCAGCTCTGGAACTCTGGTACTTATCAGAACTTCATCCTACTGACAAAAATTCCCATGAAATTACAAAATACCAAATTCCAGCTAACTGAAAAGTATCTTCCGTACTTGTACAGAAACAGAAAAATACAAAGACTCAAAGAAGTCTGAAGACCTGAATCAGCCTTAACCCTCACCTGTGCTTTTTATTAAGGCTTATACCTAAAACTGTGTGCTGTTAGCTTGCTTTTGGGTTTTAAAATTTGATAGCAATGGCACTAGTAACCAAGCAACAGTAATTGCTTCTCTGAGATTAAACCACAACATGACATTAAAGCTCTGCTACTGAACTTCCTTACAAAGGTGCAAAATTTTTGCAGGCAGAAGTTAATTATGTAGAAGGGCAATTTCAATTTAAGTTGCAAGTATCACTGAGCTGTAAGGAAGCAGGATACAATGAGGTCAAGAGTTCAGTCTCCCTGAGTTTTAAAATCTAGAGAAGGATTACTGTAGCTTCCCATTTTTAATTGATGCATCCAGCCTCTCAAAATAGTTCCAACTACGTCAAAACAAATGGCCTCTAAATAAGTGCTATACAACAACATGATCATACTGCAAATTTTACTATAGCTACTATTACGATTTCACAATTAAAGAGATGATACTACCATGAATTAGAACTAGAGGGCGTTGTATAGCTTGTAACTAAACCAGGACATTCAGTGTACTCTTTAGCCTACGTATAGTCAAACCTACTATAAGACAACGAACACAGCCCTACAGATAAACCTACATAAATCACAGAACACATGATGTTATTAGAAGTGCTATGATATCCAAAGTTCCTGAGACAAACAAGGTGGACAGAACAATAAGAGAAAAGTCAAAACTGCTCAAGGAAGAGTTGACTTACAAATAAAGTAGTGGTTGGTGGTTTCAATACTGAAATACTACTTATAAAATCAATGACATGTAGGTGAGGGTTACACTTCCTGAGCATGACCTGAACTGATTGCAGGCAGAGGAATGTATGTGGAGCCTGCACCAGGGGCAGGCAGTTTTGCCACGCACTGCACAGCCACCAGTTCCACCTCATGTGCCTCCTGACCCCATCAGTGATGCTAGGTCTGAGGATAGACACACTAAGTCATGCCAAGACACTGTTGCTTAAACAGTTCCCTCACACCAGAAGGCACAGAAGCATTTTTGTCGCTTGCACAGCAGTTGCCATTAAGAAGTAAACGTTTGCCAACAGATCAACCCAGTAGGCTGCAATTGTTCCATATGCTTTGAATCTGGTATTTCTGTGGTAACCATCACATATCCAAATGCTAATAGTGACTGTACTCCAAACACCATAACTCCTTTCTCAGAGCCAGATCCTCCTCAACCCCTAGTTGTTTTAGCAAAATACTTTTGCATTATCGGTACAACACCAATGATACAACAATTCTTACTATCTTCCACCATTATGGAAGCTCCTTTTCACGTCCACTTTTAACACGATGTACCAATCAGAAAGATCAACGCAGTAGAATGATGATACAGAAGGTGTAACGACAAATGGACTAGCACAATGAAAAGGTGTTACAAGAGAAAAGCGCTTACCTGTCTCTGACAACGTAGGCTCACAGGGAAAACTCCACAAGAGAAGACACTCCAACCAGAGACACTTCCCCCCAGGCAGTCAGCCCTTAAATGAGGTCTAAGAGAGGTGCAGCCAGGTTCCACCCCTTCTGGTTGCACAGCTGAATTGCCTTCACCTGTGCTCCCAGGGCTGACCGGGTCCTTTCCCCAGGTGCTCAATCAGTGGTTCAGGCCGGGACTCAGCAGTTACCATACACAGCAATAAGCATTTAGCTTCTGAAGTATGGGCAAAGTAGTCAATGTATACTCTGTCTGATATTCAAGTGAAAGAATATGATGAACAGATGAGACCTAGAAAATTTGCTTTGCCAGAGAAAACAACGTATCATGTCTAAAGCAAGTGCCCAATATTTCCCAGTTGAATGCAAATTATAGTGTTTAGCCTTGTAGAGACGAAACATCTGGAATAGCTATCCAATTTATAGCTCCAAATCACACATATTAAGCTTTAAGACACTAATGTTAATATTCCAGTATACCCGCTAATGTGAAGATCTCTGTTCTGAGAGTTTGAGTTGGAAAGGAATGTGGACCATCAACAAAAACAAAAAGTTGAATACAACATCTCCCTGCGGCGTTGCAGAGATAACTAAAGATGCCAATCATTCAAGTATGTCCATACGTTCCTAAGTATTTGTTACTCAAGGGAGGGGAACAGCACTGACATCTGAATTGGTACAAATCCAGTGCTAAGATCTCCCATGCTACGCTGCACAGACAGGAATTAGTCCCTTACAGGCACAACATCAAAAGCTGTATTCAGAAGATGAACTTTTAACTTTTGCTTTCTTACAAAATGACCAGAACCTTCCTACTGATATTAAACTATCAATTTTTAATACTGTTATCTTGCATATTGCCTTTATTATCTGTCACATTACGTTTATTGAGCTTCATATTTGCTCTCCTTCTTCCCAGATGTAAGCTATTCAACTTAAATTAAAAGCACAGATTGCAAAATATCCCCACTGACCTTACAGCCAAGTAATGCTCTTAATTAGAAATAAACAAACCGGTTCAGACTAAATAAGAACCTGTCTAGACTTCAGACAGGAGTTTGAAGGGAACTTCTTTATCATCAAAGAAAAATTATTTCTGTTCAGTCTCTCTTTTTCTCTTTCTTTGAAATCTATCTTCTCATTTCTTTATTTTTTATATCATTTTTATCTGACATATTGGGAACAAAATCAGCCATCTACTTTGTTCAGCAATGTGAACAGAAAAGCTTGCAGTGCATGATTAGAGACTCCTTATTGCACTAGTTAGCAGTTGTCACGTTAAGCATCTTGGGTATTTACATTTTTAAAGTTCATCTAAATGTCCAGTTCTGGGTTGAATCATGATCCCAGCACAAGTGATTCCTGTTGCAATGGGTTCCTTCAGGTTAATCCATTAACCAGGAAAACAATTCCCCCTCCTTTTTTTTCCCTCTGGTATGAGCTGATGAGAAGCCTCCTGACTTTGACTCTCACTTCCCTGGAGCTCAAGATCTGCAGCAGAAGAGACAAGATTTAAATAAAGGAACAAATATGTGCCCTGCGAAACATATGAGGCTTCTTGAGAATAGGATGATTCATTGGTGATATGATAATAAACATACAGAGATTAAAGGAAGAAAACATATCTGAAATGGGGTTTCCCTGGCTCTGTTCAGATGAAATAAAGTTTAATGGCTTGGGAGAAGGGACAGCGAGAGCTGGAAGTGTGCAAGAGAGGGCAGCACAACAGTCTCTGAAATGTGGCACCAAATTCCACCCTTTGCTCATCCTTGGAGGCTGAGAGCACATCTGCATGATCCCTAGCAGAAAGCACTTCGTTGCATTTTGTAAGCCACTTTAAGATCTGCATAGGAAAGTTGCTATTATGTAATTCCCATTCATTGAAATATAAGCAAAATCAAAATAACCATCAATGTCAGATTATAGTTTTATAACATGGCAACACAAATAATGTTTGCTCTCTCCCTAACACAAACCCATAAATCCTCAGTGGATTAACCTTTCAGAAACTCTTGCCAACTGTTCCTGCCACTACTGCACAATTCAAAATCTCAAGCTGCCAAAAAGCTCAGTTACTGTTTTCAGAGCACAGCAATCAATCACGCTAAGGACGGAAAGATGAGAGAGCAGATTAAGAAGAGACGGAAATGTTAACTTCAGAAGCAAGCATCTAACTTAGGTTTTTATTAGAAAGAGACAAACATAACAGTAAAATTGGAATAGGTCTCTCGCTTTTCTCTGTTGGCACAGAGGGCCTCTTCAGCTTCATCAGACTCTTCAACAAACACCACAAATGGACCCCTGTAGCACAGCACAACTTGTGCTTTCAAGATGTGCGACCAGCACAAGAATAAATGCAGAAAAGGACAGCAAACCATGCACAAATTCTCCTGGAAGAGCTCACCTTCATTAGTGCTCTGACAAATCCACACTTGCTGATGCTAAACCTGAACTACCCAGCTGTGCTCCTGTTTCAATTAGTTGGCTAGGCTGCGGCTAGCATTGCAGCTGGGCCGCGGTAAGGCCAACGTGATCTGCAGCTCCTGCTCAAGAGCTGGATAAAAGTACGCTAGGCTAAGCATCTCATTCCTGCCAGCATCAGTTTCCTGCAGTTACTACTGCAAGATAATCTCATTATATTTTATTTTATGAACCTGCTCATTCCCTTTTCTATGAAACTATCTTTATCTCAGCCCATACACTCTCTCCCTCTTACCTTTCTGGTTCTCACTCCCTCTGTGAGGGCTGCGAGGAAGCAGCTGGATGGTGCTGAGCTGCCCACCAGGGTTAACCCACAATGCTTGCCTTAAAGCATGTAGGGAATCTGCTTAGTTCCATCATGTTTTTATTTTCCTTTTTCCCCTAGGGGGAAAATGCACGAATGCTACTGTCATAAGAAGTAATGGAAAGGAAAAAGAAAACAAACTAAACCTGAATCCAGCCTGGTCAGACTAATGATCTGGGTGATGTTCAATGAAACCAGAGCTGTAAACATGCAAAAGTGACCAGCACTGCAATGATACTCCAGCCCCCAAGCCCACTGTACCAGGCTTTCACAGCTCCCCCTGAAAGACAGTGATATCAGCACTTGTTATACCTTTCAGTATCCAGTTTCTGTCCTATGTGTTAAGTGGAATTTGCATACACTCACCTGCCTCATGAAAGTCCCACAGAGCTCCTTTCATTAAGGCTCAGCAAGGACCTTAAAATTAGGAATAAAGAGCGTATTGTCATCCAAAATTCATGAATAAAACTCTCTAACTCCAGTGTAGTGTTAGAAAGCTGACATTCCTTTATTCCTCATGATACGTACTGGGCAACTTGATAAATCAAGTGTGCGCTCGTAGAGTTCAAGTTCTACATATAAACAGTTAAGACATACATATGGAATACACTGGCATACATATTTGTTATTTTGCAAGAACTCATTAATATATGCTGACGTCCTTCTGGACATGCATGATTGCGTCTAAGGTGGTCGTGTGACCACCTACCTCCTCCCATTTATTTCTCCTTCAGCTTCACCACACTGACTTTTGGCTGACCTTCAGCAGTTTTTCCACAGTATATTCACTATAACCTAAAACAATGTATGTGAAATCCAAGAAAATGTCATTGCACCTGGTAGATGCAAAGATAAAAGTAATCTATTGTGACTCCAGTGTTTTTGTGAAGCAGGATCACTGAGAAAAACAGAGCTGTTCACACACCAAGAGAAACCAAACTGGAAAGCTTTAGAACTGGCACTCATTGATTCCTTTTGCTAAACTAACACGTTCATCCTTAAATTAATACACCGATCCCTATTGCTAAACCAGCCTATATCAGTGTAAAATTACTGGGCCTTATACCGCAGTCACAGTATGACAAAAAGAAGAGAGCTGGAGATAGAAATCATCATCTGTATTTCTGTATGTTTGCGGACAGTTTGCTGTGAGTGTGAAGAGGACCCTGTTCCACTCCTTATGGAAAATGAAAACCACCAAGACAATTATCATCTCCAGATCAGAGATATGAAAACTAGTGTACGTAATGAACTTTTCTTCTACAGCTGTCCAAAGACGGTCTTCCAGTATCAGGACAATTTCACAGACCACAAAGGACTCAACAGTCCTGCAGACCCCAGCTCAGTAAACCACTCAGGTACCTATCTGTATCCTGGAACTCATCCCTGTTGATGTTCCCAGCTGCTGAGCCAAACCCATGCGTGCTTCTGCACCTGCAGGGCTCTGTGGATGCACTCAAGTGCAAAAGCAGGATCTGTCCTCCTGTTCCCAGACTTGGGCATGTGGGAGGCCCGGCCCAAAGACAGAAGACCCAGGCTCATTCACATTGTAAGCTCAAATTTTGCAACTAAATAGCTGGAAGTAATCACACAGCGGCCTGTAGGTGGAGGCTGCAATAACCTGCACAGCCTTGTATGATTAACTACCTCATTCAAAGCTGATTTCAACTACAGAAAGCTCTTACATGCACACCGTCCTTCCTAAAGCAGAGCTTACTTTCTTCCAACATTTAGGAAGGGTTTTTGGCACTTTTCCTATCAAATCCTTTCTGATGGATGTCATCCACTGCCGTTATCACGTCACTTCAGAATATACATGAAATAAAACCAGCTTGCTGTAACCAATAAACATCCAGATAACCCTCTCAGGTATATATTACAGATCAAACTCCTTTAAAATTCTCCTGAGATCAAAGAAATAGCAGAGATATTATCCAGTTGTCTTCAAATGTTTCCTGTTTTCAATGTCAATGTCATAAAAAAAGCCACTGCATCCATGGTTCTTTTATTTTCTTCTTCTTCTTCTTCTTTTTTTTTTTTTTTTTTTTTTTTTTTTTTTTTTTTTTTTTTTTTTTTTTTTTTTTAATTGCAAATAGATGCTTTGGCACCCGCCTCTGCTCCCCTTGCACTCTGGGAGGATCTGAATGCTGCAGACAGATTTTGGGAGCCACTCCACCTTGTTGTCAGGATGCAAACGGCTGGTTCGAACCCATTTAGCTGATGAATGTATCATACAGAGAATAGCTGTGGCAGACATAACTTGATTCATTAGTAGTCAGGATGAGTAACCTTTTCATTCCAGTACACAGCACTTATTGTGGCTGCCAGGCACCTCCGTGCTGATTTACAATCGCCCGGCTTTGACGTGAGTGGGGGAGTTCTATTTCTCTCCGAGTGGGACCAAGAGCATAAGTGTGGGCTTACAAAAATATTGATCCAAAACACACACACACACACAAAGGCACGGGAGGAGGACAAAGTACCAATTCAAGTTACATCTCTTGCTAGGAAATAGTGTTTAAGCTATAAAAGAAAACAAACAAAACCCTACACAGTCTTATCAAAGACCACAGAAAAAAAGCAACCTGCTTACTAACACACACACACACACAGAGTTAGAGCTGTGATGCAAACAACTGCATTCTATTTTAAACATGGAAACCATTGCTGTAACTTGTGATTATAGGAGAAATAAAATGGTAGGTTTTATTTTCTGATGTTTGTACAGAAAAAAAGCTCAACTCTGCCCTCCTCCTTCCCCACAAACAAACAAACAAGGAGCAGAAAACCCCCACGTAACATGAGCGCAATCTTCTCAGTGCCAAATGGCTGCTTCAGGGCTGCAGCAGCTTGGATCGAAAGATCTAGAGAAGAAACTGCAGAAAAGCACACTGAGCAACTTGGGAAGGAGGGAATGAATACAAGGAAACAATCCTGTATTTGGAAGAGCTTAGTCAACTGAAGCTGACTGGACAGAGGAACGTTCCCTGCAGGCTGATGGAACAGGAGCGGGGTGTTCTGTGGGGAGCGCTGAGCTGCCACCAGAAATGGCACATTCAGGTCCTTCTTTGCACAGGCAAAGGCAACACCAATTATGAATCCCCTTCAGTCAGGTTCTCAGCCTGCTCCCAAGGCTGAGCCCCTCTGGTCACCCACATACCACCATCCTTCTCAAGGCAGGACTGCTGTTTGTCTCTCTAGTTTGCTGCAGATAAGTGAGGATTTGCTTCCATTGCCTACACTGTTATATCCAAAAGCTACACACAGTAACTTGAGAGAGATGCCAAATCTGGTAAAGAAAAATTAAAGTAAAAAGTAAAAGCTGGACATAAAGAGCTGAGTTACTGGGTACATTAATATATATGATCTTTTGTGGAAAAGTCAACACAGGTTTTTATTATGACTTTCAAAGCCACTGCTACTCAAAGCCTCTCGCCAAGAGTTCTTTGAAGAAATCAACAAGCATGTGGATAAGGGAGTTTGAGCTGATACTGTCTATTTGTATTTCCAGAAGGTATCTGACAAGGTCCCTCATCAAAGACTTTTAAAGAAGCTGTGCTGTCACAGAACACAAGGGATTGTTCTCTCTCAGAAAAAGAGGTGGTTGAAAGATAGGGGACAAAAGCAGGGCAGCTTTCACAGAGGCAGGATGGCACCAGGGGATCCGCACGGGCAGCTGAGCTAAACATGTCCCAACCTCATCTAGTGAGGAAGGGCACGGATAGTCAGCTGACAAAGTTTTCACAGGATGATGAGTTTTTCAAGATAAAATAGGGGGGGGGGGGGGGGGGGGGGGGGGGG
>PPHD01008062.1:0-22218 GCA_002909625.1 Bambusicola thoracicus | reverse complement strand
CACTCTCCTTGTAAAGAATTTCCCCCTAACATCCAACCTAAATCTTCCCTCTTTCAACTTAAAACCATTCCCCCTTGTCCTGCTGCTATCTACCCTTTCAAAGAGTTTACTCCCTTCCTGTTTATAGGCTCCCTTCAGGTACTGAAACGCTGCAGTGTGGTCACCCCGCAGTCTTCTCTTCTCCAGGCTGAATAAGCCCAGCTCCCTCAGCCTGTCCTCATAGGAGAGGTGCTCCAGTCCCCTGATCATCCTGGTGGCCCTTCTCTGGACCTTCTCCAACAGCTCTCTGTCTTTCTTGTACTGGGGGCTCCATACTTGGACACAGTACTCCAGATGGGGCCTCACAAGAGCAGAGTAGAGGGGGAACAGTCAACCTGCCTGGGAAAGACAGAGGTCTGCACAACAAAGTTATCATATGATTTTACACATGAAGCATACAAGAAGTGTTCAATTCACCTGATTTTCTTGGTTTTCTTCACGTAGGCCTTGTATTGATCTTCCCTTTTGCTTCCAGACCTTATTTTTGTTTTGAAGATTATTTGAACCTTGTATCTTTCAAATACATGCTATATGTAATCCAGTCCACCTTCTGAGAAATAACTGATCACAGAGTCCTCCGCTGAGGTTACCACAAATGTACCATCATGTGGTCACATGAATTTCCACATCGTTGTTCTGCCATTCTTTTCCTGATGACTCCCTACTACAGAAGTATACCTGGACAAACCACCTGTCATCCAGAGATGTGATGCAAGGGGCCACATGGATATGAAAGAAAATAATCCACATGGTAATTAACCTTACAAAAGCCAAAATGAGAAATCTGGTGTGTAAGAGGAGTGTGCCTGTTATGGCTCCATAGCCACAATCAATTCCACCCAAATCTCAGATGGTCAGCAAAACAGGGGAAGGAGAAACTTATCCTGAACCCGGCATTTTATTCTTTGAGCTATGCTGTCTCTGGTGTAAATTGGATTTTATATGTTTTTATTTTTCCAGCTCCATGAAATTCCTGCCATACACACAAAATGGGAAAAAAATGTTCTAATGGCCAGAGCCCTGTTTTTGTTTGATATGTCCACTTGCTGTTGACCCTTTCACTCCCAGCACTGAGATGCTAAGGTGCCTTTTGAGTTTGTGTCTCATTAGTGAACCAAAACAATGGATGATCTGGCTGATATTTTGTAAGCCCTGATTCACTAGCATCTTCCATCACTTTTCTGTGACTCTTCATGAGTGATAATGTCAGCTATGCTTAGTAGATTTCCATTAATTATTTGCAGGCAGCAAGTCACCATTTAACATTAAATCTCCTTTGTCTGTAAATCTCATCTGTATCCTCCCAACTGCCATAACATACATTACTTCTATACCAGGAAAACAGTGTATGTGCATTATATTAACACTGTTAAAATCCCAATCAAATCAAGCACAAATCCAGTAAGAAGCATCTCTTTCAGTTTTTTCAAGTATAAATACTATCCTAACCTTTTGAAATCGGATTTCTATTTGAAAAGATGTTCAATCCTTTTTTTCCACCACAAATATTTGAAAAAGCTGAATGCCAGGAAAAAGACAGAATTAGCAAGCCATTCTTCCAGCACATGAAGTCAGACTTTTACACTGACCTTTTATTATAACAGCTTGGCTTTTATAAAGCTCTCCAAGAGCTCTACAAACAGACAGACGGTTTTTTACCACTATAAGCTGTCCTTGTATGGAAACCTATACATTTGACGATGGAGTTAAAGGTTTTAAGTCCTTGATTCTTGGTGTAAGACAGTGCTGTCAGTCACATGGGCAAACACAAATTCTTTGCTGCTGTCACGTGCTTTGTCTCTGCAGGCGTAAGCAGTTTATTTCCTGTAATCCCCTGTGCTGCAGAAATTAATTTCTATACTCTCTTTGTACCCAATAGTGTGTGTTATTGTTCTCCTTCTCAAGGGGCTGCAATATAGCAGCAACACTGGTGCTGTTAAAAAAATAGAAGTGGACTTTGTTTGAAAGATATTCAAACAAGTAGCTTGGAGTCAACAGGGCTATCTTTAAGCACTGTGGGTTGAGTTAAATATGTGCTCCTTACAGGAAAATCAAGTGGGTTTGGTGTAGGTGTGAGTACCCTGGTTCAGATAAACAAGAGCTGATCATCATCTTAGAGGGTAAAATTGAGGGTAAAATTTTGAATTTTTTTAAATTCTTTTTTTTTTTTTAATTGTTTTTCCCTCCTTCCTTGTTTCATGCTATCCCCTAGCTCACCAGTAGAATAGCTGTGTGTCTAGGTGAAAATTAGGTAAATGGGCTAATACCTACAATGTTTCCCCTCCTTTCTTCTCAGAGGGTAATAACAAGATGGTCTACAGTGGTCCTCCCCACTATGGGTGATCACACCCCTCATAGCAGGGTGGTGTTTGCTGCTGTTCCTGCTTGATGTTTAGGCCTTTTGCTTCAGAGATGGGAGCAAGGTCTTGGACACTGCTCTGTTGCCTGAAGAAGTGCTGGTTTCCCCCATGTTTTACATAGAGGTAGACGTTGGCTCTGTTTTTCAAATACATTCTGCTGACTGGCTTGTGGCTGTGTGTCTGGGATTGTAAGAGCTGTGAAGGTGCCAAAGGAGCCTTGCTGCAGCTGCGTGGCTGGGACATTCACATGGGAAGGAGGATGGAGTGTCCTGGGACCTTCCCTCACCCAGAGGTTCTGCTTCTGCTCTGCTCCCAGAAAAGCAAGCAGGCAAGCACCATGTCAGGCTCCTTCTCACTTGCTGTCTTTTTGATCCCATATTTCTAGTATGGCTGGTTATGCAGGGTCCTGCTTTATAGCAGTGAATGGGAAATATCCCAGTCTTTCATGCTCTGGAGCCTGACAATGGGGATGAATTTGGTGACAGAAAAGTGGGCTGAAAATCTCTGAGGTTGTAGAGAGCCCTGAATACAGTTCTTCCTGATCAAGGGTTGTCACAACTTGCCTCCCATTATAGATGCTTTGATTGACTGCTGTGTCATACTTTAAGTGGTGCCTGATCTGCTCTATGAGGTCCCCATCTTAGAAGAGAGCTAGCAAGGCTGCTGGCACCCAGTACCCACTGGGTTGCTGCAGTCAGCTGTCCCAGTGCTATCTAAGTTGCACTTTGGACCCACAGATCCTTTATTTTCCTTTTTCTTTTTTTCTTTCACAGCCACTTCAAGAAATGTTTATGTGCAGATTTTCTAGAGGAGTTTAGTTGACATAGCCCCAGTCGGGCAGGTATAATGAAAAGATGCTATGCCCAGCAATTTACAGCTAAATAAAAACACCCAAGCAGCACTGTGCTACTCGTTTTATACTCATGAAAAGATCTGAAATTAAACCAAGGTTGAAGTAACAGCAATGAATGCTTTCTCTGCTTTCCACAGAGGTCTTCCAGAAGAAGGTAATTTATTTAAAACTATAGTGTGATTTAACTTGCCAGACCTTTCTCAGGGCCTAAATAAGACTGTAGTGATTATACTTTCTCATCTGTCTCACAGAGGTAACCACCAATTACACTGCTCTGGCCTGTCCCTCCCAGCACAGGAAGAAACACATTGAGGATACAGCACCCACTCACAGAGAAAGCATAACTTGAAATATCCAGACAACTATTTCTATGACGGTCATTTGTGCTTCCCTGTTTTCTGCTAAATCATCATATGTTACTTTTTTTCATTTGGATGCACAGCTTTCCTGGTTCATTGGGAACTGCTGTTACATGCAACCTGTGAATCCCTGTCCAGACAAGTACCTTTGTTTGCCTGTCTCTCACAGCTCTTCTGTCTCATGCATGTGTCCCCATTTTCCCTAGGCTTGATCTGGAACTTGCACTGGAACTTGCTCACTGTTGGAGGGAACCTCTTTCCCTTTCCTAATGTAATGACTTCTGCTTAACAGCAGCCAGGCCCCAGCCAGGTTCCTTGCACTGCTGTGTTCCAAAGAAACTGAGAGCAAAGGGGTGAGAAAAATCTGCAATCCAGTAGGACCTGAGGGCTGTGCGAGGTACAAAGCGTAAGATCCATGGCTACATTTCCTTTGCTCTTCATAAAACACAGCTTTCTATTTTCAACAGAACACTTAATTCTAAAAAGTCAAAGGGACATTTTAAAGTACAGTACATGGTTTCTCAGGTTGGATGCACAATTAAAAAAAAAAAAAAACACTGAATAACTGTGCTACTGTGCTGCCTACAAACTAAGAATTATTGCAGTGTGTCAGAATTCCCCCGAAGGTACATATTTGGTCTGAAAGTGAAGAATTTGCGAGGAAGGCACTGAAGAAACTGCACATTACTCTGGGGATGGCTTTCGAAATTTTTGTGGCATGTTCAGACAAAGCTTAAGATCTTTTTGTATGGTAAAAGCTTAGAAGCAGAAATTCAGAGAAACATTAGTATGTTTATGTTCTGCTTATTAAATGTACATGTATCCCTTTGCTACAAAGGTGAGTTATATGTCTGGACTGAAAGCAAAACTCATCCTTAAGCATGCTGATAAATTTATACAACATCTTACAGAAAAATAGAATGGAAGCTGTATTAATTTAGTCTGTACAACTATTGCTGCCTCATGCCAAGGCCACGGACTGCTTGGATAACGATTCACAAAACATGTGCAGCTAAAAAAACTACCTGGAGCTATTCTGGCATGGAGCACTGGTTGAAAAAAACAATAAGTGGTTGAACTGAATTGATTGATGGTGACTTGATCAAGGAAATCAAAACATCTTCAGGAAATCAGGAAGCGTTAGGAAAACTGCAGAAATCATTTTGGAAAGCTAAGCTGCCTCTATGCTGGCAACCGCCCCAGGCCATAACCTGCAGGCATAGCTCATCCCTCCTGAACCCCCTTCCATAGGCATGGGATATAAAGGAGCCACTGACATGCTCAGAGGAGGTGCATGACCTGTTTAAGTAGCCAGATGCAAAAGGGTTGTTGGTGGAGCTCCCACAGGCTCATGTCCTCCAGATCTGGGCCACAAGCAGCTCCACAGGTCACTTGCTAGCTTGTGCTTTCTTATTCTCCTCACAGAAGATGGCAAAAGTTAGTCTTCAGTCTTTGAGCTGAGTCTGCCCATACTTCTGTGGACAAGTTGCATGTATTTCACCTGATCTACAGAGAGATCTTAAGGCTTGAATGTCTGACCCCTCTTCTTCTCATGAGTTTGAGGTGAGTCCTGCTCCTCAAGGGCTTATGGTGCAAGGCTGCAGTTCCAATAGAGCCTTATTCCTTGCACTGCAGCAGGCTGACCTTCTCAGCAAGCAGTCACTGCCACTTTGGTTTTGCTACAGGCAGTCTCAGTTGTATTCATCTCTCTGGTGTCAGCATGTAGCCCACCTGTACTCCAGCAGGCATGTTCAATCTGAGGACTATCACTAGATGTGGACAGGGAGCCAGTGCAAAACTATACTCCTGTGAGCACTGTTTCCAATTTTAATGGCTCAAGAAGACATCTTAAGACTCCAGGCTGCTTTTGGGATAAAAGTGAGCTACAGGTTTGTATGAGTGCTAGCATTATAAATGAGGATCTTATGGGTACTGCTGGATCTCTGAAAAGGTGCTGCTGGTCACAGACTTGACATCTGTATGGTAACTGTTGAGTCATGGCCTGAACCACTGATTGAGCACCTGGGGAAAGGACCCAGTCAGCCCTGGGAGCACAGGTGAAGGAAATTCACCCATTTGACCAGAAGGGCTGGAGCCTGACTGAACCTCTCTTAGACCTCATTTAAGGGCTGACTGCCAGTGTAGAGGGATCTCTGGTTGGAGATCCCTCCCATGTGGAGTTTTGCCTATGAGTCTAGATCTTCAGAGGCAGGTGAGCACTTTCCACTTTTCTTTGTAACAGCTTTCCACTGTGCTATGCCCTTTATCTTTACACCTTCTGTATCACTATTCTGCCACATTGATCTTTCTGACTGTTACAGCTATGCACAGGTAAAGCTGTGCAGCCTCATGGTATGCATGTTGGTAACCCATGGCAGATGGTGGGTATGGGCTCTTCAGCATGCTGGTCATGCAGACGACGTGATGTGTTTTTGCTTCTAAAACTGTATCCCCTAATGTATGAGTGCGCTGGAGGCACTTGAAGAACTAAAGAAGGTGGTGGCAGGGAGCAAGGCCTTCAGAGCCGCTCACGGATACTGTGACAGTGGAGGTGCAGCCAAAATTGTTGAGAAGTACTTCTCAAGCCCAGGCTGATACTCGCTTACCAATTCTGCCAAATAGAAGTTTTTAAAACCTGCAGTTTCAACACAGAGATGAATCACAGGATTCTGTTTCTGAGAATCCAAGATCGAGAAGGAAAACTGTACTTATTGCACGAACTAGGAACAATCTGATAATCACACGGCTGGAAGTTGTAGTTTATGGTCAAAGCTGTGTTTGAAAACCAAAACAGAGCCTGTATATCTCCATATTGCATAATAGATTTCCACATTTAGGAAGTTTGTTCTGATCTTCAGCTTGAAGAAATTACTGTATGAGCTTTTACTTCTAGTTATCTCCTAATTTATGTATTTCTTTTGATGTACAGATTTCACTAATCTGAATAGAAGATGTAGACTATGGAAGCCTGAGATTCCATATCCAAAATTACCTTATTTTGAGAGGAAGTTTGGTAGACAGACTATCGCCAAAACAGGGTGAAAGAAAACCTGTCTGACCTGGGCATACTGGAAGAAAAGAGCAGGTATCTACATTCATTCCTGGTAGATTCATGGGTGCATGTTTGATACCTATATTTGACCTTGCAAGTGGTTCTTGCAAGGTCAAATATTCCAAATAATTCCTGTGCAATTACTCTAAACTTTATAACTGTTTCCCTCCCTCATCTGGATGCTCCTCTCCTCTCCAAGCAGCCTCTTTTCCTACTCTTCACATCCAAATGCTTCTTCTGTCGAGCTCAGGAGAACAAAATGCTGGTGTGCTGCAGATGCGTTGTAAAAGTGATGAGCAAGCAAGCTTTCATTGTCCTCAGCTGGCTGGCAGCAATACCTATTGCCACCAGAGTCATGGAGCCATACCCTTGCATCACTCAGATTCTCCAGAGGTGACTAAGGCCAGGGCACACAGCACTGCTGCCAGCTCTCCTCTGTGTCTCGTTCTTGTTCTAGGAGCTCCAGGGTAAGCTATGTGTTTGGTGCAAATAGAAAGAATGGAGCCTTCTGAACCCCTAAAGGAACCTGGCAGAGAGATTGAGAAGTAGAGATGTGGTTGCATTCAAACTTCCCTGTAAACAAGTGATTTTGAAGAGGTAAAAATTTCCACAGTTTTATGTTCAAGCCTGGAGGCACTGGAAATCCCCAGTCCATCCTGGTGGGGACATTAAAGGATTGCAAGAAGCTACACAAAGATCATTCAGAATTTTTCCAGAAAACTTGGCACATGTCAAACTGTCATTTGGCAATTGAATTTTTCATTGGGAACCAGCTGCCAACTGAGAAACTGTTGGCTGCTGTGTTACATGTGTTACATTTACAAAGCTATTTTATAAGGTGGCAGGCCAAAATATGGTTTGCAAATATTATTGACATCTTTAGAGCTTCTTTTAATATCTGTATCTATAGGATGTCCTGTAGAATGAGATGCACTTTTGGATGTACCAGTGAACACATCTTCAGCTCTGGAGATGAAGCAGAGGTAGGATCAGCTTAACAGATACCAGAAAGCCAGGTCAGTCATGACAGTAAGGCTTGGCAGGTTAAGAACTGGCTAAACAATTTGAATGAAGTAAATGTGGTTATGAATGCTCTTCTGAATCCAGAGTTGTTTTCAGTCTGGGGGATGAGCCATAGATTTTGGTGCTTTTCTTCAAAAGCAATGTGGCAATGCAGGCAATATTATAATTTTAACTAAAATGCAGTTCCAACTTAGAATGCAGGTTCCAACTCAGTGGGAAATATTCATTCTGCCCAACACTTTCTGGCTTTTTCCAGGATTCATCTGCTGATAAAAATGGTGCAGTCATGTCCCATTGTGAGGGAGGTGCCAGCGAAAGGTGGCAAAAAGTTGAGGGTGAGAGGGAATGGTGGCTCTGCTGGCAAGGCACGCTGCAGAGGATGTGGGAGCAGTCCTCAAACACCACAAACACTGCAGCTGCTCCAGGGCACAGAGCTTGGAGCTAAATGTTTGCAGGGACCTGAGCCAGTGCTCGGGTAGCTGAACCACGAATGCTGTGCTGTCCTGACTTCCCACTTCTGATTCATCCCACTCTCTGCAAGACTCAGACATATCCACGCAGGCTGCAGTCACTGCTGGAGAGTATAGCTATCCCCATAGATGCCTTAGGAGCCTACACCACATCTGAGGTCACCCCAACATGTCTATGGGCCACAATACTGGAGAAAATCCCATCTGTCATACACAGTCTTGTGTTACCTACAACAAACCCCTTCACACCTCCCTTTTTGCTGTGGTTTGCTCTGCAGGACATTTCAGGGAGTCAGTTTCACTGCTCCCTCCCATAGCATTTGCAGCCACACGTGCAGCCTCTGTGGGCTGAGAGCTAAAAACATTCACCCACATGATGCAGGCAGTCATGAGCTAGACAGAGTTTAATTTACTGATGTAGGTACAGCCTAAACAGCTACAGCTTTTCTGGTCACTTCGACACCACTTGTGCTGCCTCCGTAGCATTCACGCAAGTTTTCCAAGTATGAAGTGTGTGATAAATAAACGAACTAGGATGCAAAAGAATGACATCTGCTCCAAGACTGTTAGAGAGGCTCTTTTACAGGCAAATGAACCACCAATTTGTAGTAAGACATTGTTTTCTAAACATAGAATAAAAACTGTTATCTTGCTTGGCTGGTCATTAGAAGAGAGATAATTATATTCTCAGTGTGATAATCGGCTCCCAACAGTGGCTGCATTGTCCTACTCCCCAGCTGAATCCCAGCACAGGCACCCAAGGCCAGCAGCACTGGGAACAACGGGGCTCCTTGTGCATGAGTTCAAAAAAAGTGACTAAAGTGCTTAAGTAGGTGCTAAGCACCTATCTATCCCTACGACTCTGGCCTTAAAAACTACTCAAAGTGGGCAAGGTTGAAAAAAAACAACCTCAAACTTTAGTTCTGCATTTATTTCTGTTTTGTTCTGTATTTCTATTTTCTAATGCAAATCAATGAGCCATGTATGATAGACATGCTTTCAGAAAGAAGAATATGCTCGATGATCAGTGTTCAGTTTCCGAGTTCTTGAACGGTGTACCCAGAGCTTCAAGAGGCCAGAATGTCTCCCAGGGCTTTCAGAGAACTCTGGGCCACTTGTCCAGAAAATACCCCACTGTAATGGGAAAACCATTGATCTGGCACCTGCCCATCCCTCTGTACAGAGATTTCATGACTGTATGCTAGAGCATTTTCTCTGCATTTAGCCTCAAGGCACTGGTGGAAGAGTACAGCCATAGCTGTTAGGTTGGCATGTTGAGCTACTGGGCACTATTTTCTTTCTAGAGCTATATTTGAAGCTCTGAGGTGAAAAGGAGAAGTAGAAAAATTTTCCAGATAGACTAGTTACAAGCAAGTCTTTGATGCCGCTGTTACATAAGCTTCAGTTTGTTTTTTTTTTTTAAATAGTGTTTTCCAAAAAGCAATGGCCAGAAATAATAATTCTGTTCTTTCACCTTAAGTAATTAGTTTTTCCCATCTTCTGTGCTCATGCTGTCTCAAGCAAGTACTTTCAGAAGTACTCGTTTTAATCAAGTTTGACCCAAGGAAGCATAAACATTAATTTCCTACTACTTTTGTGAAAGTAAGTAGCTGGGCAAAGTGGTGAATACCTTATTAATACTTCCACTAAAGGAGAGACTTCACTAGGATCCCATTATTAGGCATTAGAGTACCAACATATAGCCCATTTCTTGGATCCCAGGTATGAGGAAACCTGGTTTCCTTGATGGTGTTGCTTATAAAACCACTTGGTTCAACAAGCAGTAGTAAGACTTGTGCAGGAACACTGCCAGGGAAGTAAGTGTCTTACAGAAAATAGTGAGCATGTTAAGAACGTCCTGCCTCAGGCAGAAGCACAATGCAATATTCAATTCTATAGGTAAGGCAGTTTTCCTGTTAGTTATTTATTAAATATTTTGTTTATAGTAACAGAAACACAGGAAGTCTTTTTTTTTTTGTCAGCCCAGCAACTTAAAACACTAGAAAAATATAGAAGCAAAATAAGTTGGTCTACAATAAGATACTGATTCAGTATTCAGAAAGTAATGTGCAATGGAGTTACTTTTCCTTGAGCTCTGCTTGCATTTCCTAAAGAGACCGGCCTTACAATCATCACTTTAGTTCAAGTGGTGATCTGAATAAAGGCTGAAGGACATGGTACTACAGATACAAAAAAAAGGATAGCCAGTCTTTGACCATAGTAAAACGCAAGGTATTTTTAACTTCAGCACACCTACAGCAGAACACATTATTAACATGCATGACTCCATTGCCGTTCTCAGTCAAATAGATATTGTAAGCCATCTAAACTGAACTAATTTTTCCCTTGTGCTTTCTTTCTTGTTTTTGGTCTTCTGTTTAAATTTTGGAGATGTATGCTAAGAGGGATCTGCCTCTTCAACCTGTGGCTCCTGTTTTGCTCTGGTTATAGCATAGTTCACACAAACTCTAGGAACAAAATATTGAGTAGGGTTGAAAGTTTGCTTGGGGCATTTGGTTCATGTTTGTACTAGTCTGACAGAAATCACATTTGGAAGAGACTTATCAGGACTCTAATCTCTCTGTAGAGAGCTGAATGGCTATGGCAGGCTTGACAATGCTATTCATTTTTGGAACCACAAAAGCAAAATAAGCACTCGGCACAAAAGGATACATAAAGTCTAGGCTACTGTACTGCTTATATGTCTGAACCCATCCAACTAGCAAGGGAGTTCACATTGTATAAGTACACATCACTGGAATAACATGATTTTCCACTTGGTGTCTTGGAGATTAGTGTCTGCAGAGACCTGTAGTGCTAATTAATACAACACATACCTTCCTATTGATCAAAGAGGTGAAGAAAAAGTCTTGAAAGCAAAACCACTTTAAACATAAGGAACAGGTCGCATTGCCTGTTGTACGCTATTTGAACAACAGCCATATATGTGTCTATTGGTGTGTGACTAATATATACTATGCTTTATGAAGCAGTTAAGCCCTTGCTATTCAGGCAGTGAGTATATGTGTCCACTTTAACAGCAGGGGTTTAATGCTTTTATAAATGCTTAATGAAAGAAATATAAAGTACAGTTTCATTTTACATCTATGTCTTCATCTCCCTGGGTCTTTGATCTTATGCACGCAGCTGGAAGGTTAAACAAAAAATTATATCCCTACAGTTTCTTAGCAGTGAAAATATTTAACTATCATCAACACACACACACACAAAAAAAACCCAATTCCCTCTGTCCCCAGAAAACAAATATAGCAGAGAAATGACATCAGAATTACCTTGTTTGAGGTGTGCAACTTTTTATTCCTTTTCTCCACACAGTATGAAAGTGCTTTTTTTTCCCAGTTTTTCTGTACCACAAACTCCAGCCAACATTATTCTAAAGAATCAGAGGCAGGCGGCGAAGGGAGGCCTGGACACCTTTTCTCTTTCAAAGAGGAGCTAATCAAACATTCCCATCGAGCTCCCAGCTCTGTGAAAGGCACGTTGCCCTCCCTCCCTCCTCCCTCTGCTCCTCTCTCCCTCTCCCTCCCGCACACACAGACCTACAGCGCTCCTTACAGTGATTTAGCAGCTGAATTAGGCGGTCCTATTTTAAATATATGTTCCCTCCCACATGTTTTTGGTAGGGATTTCTGTGCTCCTTTTGCAGCAGCCTGTCAGATGTGTCAGGTTTTTCTCTTTTGGAACGAGAAGCTTTATTTGCCTGATGTTCTGGTTCAACTTTTTTGTTTCCCCATGCAGTTCAGCACCGTATTAAGAGGACTATATCTAGTAGCCTAGAGTAAATTCATCAGCTCTAGAGATCGTAAGTACCAGATTGCTTAGGTGAGAGTCAGATTTAAAGAGAGAGATACTTTCTGAAAAGACAGACTGTGGTGCCTTTACTCTTGTTTATGACATCTTATTCTGTAAATAGCCACCCTGGAGTTGGAGGATTAGTAACAGTAAATCCGTGAGTGTGACCACAGAGAAGCAGAAGTATGAAATAAGCGTTAGCATGGACTCCTTTATGATCAGTTTGAGTGCAGAAGTTTAAGAAAAGGTTATCAGAGGCTTCTAAACCAGCACTCATTGAGTGTGACCTGGCCAAATGAGATGATACACAAAATGACTATTTTTCTTAAGTATCTGTACATGGAGCTCTTCAATTTCTCAGGTAACTTTCAGAGAAAAGTTTTATCGAGACTTTCAAGATCACAGCATTCACAATGTTACCACAGAAAGGGGTATCATACCCTAGGATGCTGGAATGCAAAGTGTAATTTGCAATTCCAGCTAAGTATTCAGCAGTTTGTAGGTAACCCATATGAGTGAACATAAACAGTTTTATCTAAGATCATTATTAATGAAAGTTCACATGCAAAAATCTAGAATAAATATAGGAGATGGAGCTCAAAAGACACGCTGAAGAGATTTGTAGTTCTTGGCTACTTCTAATGTAACGGTCCTGTAAATACATTTGGCTTCAGTGAAGACAGCGTTTGTTTGTGATTCTCCTGTCCAGTACTTACGGAAACTGTAGGATAGCTCAGCCTACCAATAAACAGTACAGCAACAGAGGTTTATCTAGAAGTTCTAACTGTTTTACTGACTTGTAATCATCCATAATCATTTGATTCTCTCAATTATGCTCTTAAAATAGAAATCTAGGCTTGCCATGGTAATTCTTTGTGAGGCAGAAAAAAGTGTACTGACAAAAAGCTTGTTCTGATAGCAAATCTGCTAGCAGACCTATCTAGCAAATCTAAAAAACAACACTCAAAGTCTCGCTAATTCAATTTAAGACTTTCAGGATATCATCATCAGCTTTTTCATTATGAGTTGTGAGGTTCATTTATTCAAATAATTCTAGGCAACACGATTGAGACCTTAGGAATTTTAGAGGTCCTGAAAGCCAGACATCCAAATACTGGAGTTTTACAGCTAAGTGGCTGTGCTATTTTCCAGCACTTCTGGATGAAGTGATAATCTCTTACCTACAGATGTTGCTAGAAATACTCTCAAGTGCTTGTACACATACTTTCACCGGTATTTAGCCACTTATTTTCCACTTAAGAAGACTATTTCCAGAAATCCATAACCATGTATAGCCTATGTAACTCCAGAGTAGTAGGTCAGTAGTTATCTAAGAAGTTTCTTGAGGTCAAATCGATTAAATTCTAAATTGACTTTGAAAAAGAGCTGTACATCAAGGAATGAGAACCAAAGAAATATGATGATGAGAGTGCTGATGGGTAAGGCCCTGGCAAACCAAGATCTAGCCACGCAGAAAAAGGCTCAGGTTGTTCTGGCAAAGCATAGAAATAGTCAAACTGGTGCCATACTATGGAGGCATAAGAAGAAGTGGATGAGTGGGATGTACATGCAAAAAGTTCTCCTGAGGTTCTCTTTCTGGTATTTATATTAGCTTGTTCAGGACTGTGGACATAGGCAAGCTGAATATGATTGATAAGGTGTTAACAGTTACTGTGTCTACATGGTAGGTCATGTTCCATCTCTGCTGCTATTAGGGGGCTGTAGTTTTACAAGAGAAAGAGCTGATCCGTTTTTCATTTTCCATGGCTGGATTACCTAATTTATGGATAACTGGTACCCAGTGTAAAATGTCAGATTGGACCTGGCAGGATGTAGCTCAAATACTGTGTTGTATGAACATAGTTCTGTTGCTTCCAGAAAGCCAGCACTGGTGAAATCCATCTGTGCTTCACCCACCTGAGTTGTGCTCAAGGCTTGGGGTCAAGAGTGCTGCTGTTGGGCTGGCACATTTTTGTGTTGCTTTAAGAGCTAACTGTGCATCTTGGAAATGAGCATTTTGGGAACTGCGGAGCAGAAAGACCAAGTGGGCAGAAAAAGTGAAAACTCCCTAAGTTTGTCACTATTCACCCTCTCATTGTCATGTGTAATGGAGAGCTGAAGAGTATCAAAACAAAATGCTGCAGAAGCCACTGGCTGTCTATCACAACATTTCCCAGCACTGCTGGGTGTGCTCTTTCCTGACAGAAGTAACTCCCAGCCACCCAAGAGCAAGAGCTGGCAACACAAAGTGTGGGAGCAAGAGGTGAATCCTGCTGTGTGGTCCCACTTTGGTGCAGGGATTTACACAGGAAAGGATCTGCTCATGAAAGAGGTGAGTGTGCAGTCAGAAAGCCACTAGTTTGAGGACAATAGCTGTTGAACACTATTGTCTAGGGGGTGGAAAAATGCTTGGTGTCTGTGTATTCATGCCTCCCACCATCAGTTCTAATCAGAGGACTTCATTTGAGTTTTCTGTTAACTGGTAGTACTGTTTGTAGTGGTAGCTACAAAGTTTTGCAATATTGTGGGTTTTTTGTTTGTTCAATTAAGGATTTCAGGTGGTGTAATCTTTCTACTGCATGACATATACAGATATACAGAGATACATACGTGCTTGCATGCACATATACCTAGTAAGTAAGGCTGAGGCATACCACAGTCTCACTCTCTCACAGCAGCAGCTCAGATACTTCCTTCAGTGAAACAAAATCACTGCTTTACTCTATTCAAACAGGCGGCACTGATACATGAAGTGGCTTTGTTTCCACTGTAATATGAAGCCTGAAAGCAAAGGATGTAAGGTCTCTGACCCATCCTCTCCAAGCCCTAATGAAGCAGCCTAAATATTATGCTGCTCTTGTATGAAAAATAATGAAAAATAATATAGCTCAACTATAATGAGAGCCTAAATATTTCAGTTTCGAAAGAGTTTGAGAATATTCTTCATTTTTGAGGAAAATTTAGTGACCATGCTGAATTATGATCTACTCAGAGATTACCAGCACACTGGAAGATAAAGAGAAGACTGATAGAGATGTTACGATATATGCAGGCAGTGCTGATGTGGAAGAAGTCAGCCAAGGCCCTGGGGGGAGGTACGTTCCAGAAGAGCTGGAACACCAGGCACTTACTGATGGATCTCTGTCACAGACCCCTTACGTAAGTCTTCATTTTGAGATCATCGGTCAGGTGGAAGTTTTAAAGTATACAATTTTTGTTTAAAAACTATTGCTGGAATAACTGAAAAATCTAACTTCCCAGAAGGGAAGGGAAGTTCCCTTCACCTAACCGAAGCCTCACTACAAGTCTAACTTCATTATTTTTTTTTCCGGAGCTTTTGTTTATAATACAGTTTGGGGGTTTACATATTTCAGCTGAAACAGAAATGTAAGGTCCCTCGTGTCTCCCTCTCTCTTCTGAGATGCACTGGTAAATGAAAGAGGAAAAACTTCACCTATTCGGAAGTGGTAAACAAATTCATCCCTCCCATTTCTGAAGCCAAGCAAGCAATGTGTCAGTGGGTCGAGGCAGGTGGTGATGTTCCATACATCACACCCTGTTTTTTTCCTCTCTATTGCATTGCACAGGCTTTTCTCTCTGTCCAGTGAGCACTGTGCTGGCTTGGATCTGAGCCTGGCTGGGGATACCTCCCAAAAACAGATTTCCTCTTTTCCATCTCCCCTCATACTGCAAGGCTGTTGGCTTAGCATGGATGTTTGTCATAGAAAACCTTTTAAAAGGTCACTCTACAGCCCTGGACGTACCTAAACTCAGATGGGTAATTTTTAGGGGGAAGGCCAGGAGTCCTCCATGTCTCTATCCCGCCCTGCAGGCCCAGGGCACATGCTGCTCTCCTGGCATGGGGCTGTGGCCACCATCTAAAACCAGAGTCATTTACTCATGAGGCTGTAGGTAGGAGATGCACAAGAAGTCACAGTCTTCCATGGCTACGCTCACTGGCCTGTGACCATTGTGCAGAAACCATTGTATGAACCTTCTCAGTGACTGATGGCAAGCTAAGAAAGCACTGTCAAGGTCCTGACTCTGCATGAAAGTGCAGAAAGCATAGGTAAACAAAATGATTTCTGCAAGATCACATGTAGCTATGTCTCATCTAATCCTATTCAAGTACTTAAGCAGTAAGGAGCAAGTTTTCTGCTCTCAAACTATCTCCCACAAGTCTTTTCCACCAAATACTACTGCAGGAGCCACTGAGCAGAATGTTCTCCATGTTACAGCTCCCCTAGGTGTCCTGCATAGCCTGGCAGCCCTGCTGGCATGGCAGCACATGGCAGAGCTGAGTTCCCAAAAAGCAGCAAGAGATTCAACTTCTGTAGCATTGCTGCATTCCTGATACTCCGTGAAATAAAATATTAACTTCTGCACTCCTGCACTTAAGGTAGATGTGCTCAAAGACCATTTCTACATTAAGAACATAAGGCACAAATATGTGGTAGAAAGTTAAAAGTATAATTGGAGTAGCAGGGCTACAAGGGGGTTAACATTGTTTAGTTTTAGCTGCTTAAAGCACTTACGTCTAAATTGACCTCAGGTAAATAAAATAACCAATGTCCTGGAAGGCTTATATAAAATACACTGATGTGTTTGTCTTGTGCTTGAGAAAGGTACGAAGGCTGAATTATGTATACTGGAGCTGTTGCCAGCATCAGAAACTTTAAATAATTAGAGCAACTGGGTAGCCAAGCATCTGTTTTTTCTTTTTATGAATGGGAAGACATCGTGGGCCAAATGAATGCATAATGTTGGCTTGCCTGGTTTAAATGGATGAGTACCAAACTCACACGGTGTAAATTTGTCTCATTGGGTGTTTCTCAGTGAAGATGGCAATGGTCATCTTTCCTGAGTCTACAAAGAAACTGGGCTCCATCAGTAATCCCCAGGCTCCAAGTTCATTTTCACACTCCACAAAGGAGTTGGAGACAGGAGATGTCTAAATTAGCCTTTTCAGGTGTGACAGAAGTCATATTATTATGAGAACTGTCAAGTCCCCCACTCTGGGTACCCTGCAGCATGCAGTGTGGAAATGGGACCTGCCTGGGAGCCCACTGTTCTGATGAGACAAGCTCAGAAATTGAGATTCACAGCAGTAAATGCAAAACAGACTCTAATGTGATACTGATACCGGAATGACTGGAGCATCTCTTGAGTAGTCAGGCACTGGCACAGGTTGCCCAGAGGAAATGTGAACTTCCAGTCTGTGGGGGTGTTCAAGGCCAAGTTGGATGCGGCTTTGGGCAGCCTGGAATAGTGGAAGGTGTCTCTGTCCATGGCAGAGAGCTGGATCCATACAGTCTTTAAGGTCTCTTCCAATCCAAATCATTCTGTGATTCTAGGATTATTGACTATTTTTGGAAATTTTTGGTCTCATCTGCCTCTACAATAATGAAAAGACATAACAAAAAGTGAGCTCAGGCCTGGATGGAAAATATGATGAGATGTTTGAGCAAACTCAGAAATTAGTGTTATCTTTAAGGAGTGTTTGTATACTTTGAGAGAGATCTAATATGTAGTGCATTAGCTATTCGCAAGCAGACAATAATGGGACTAAGATGTCAGCTGGGTTTCCTTGTAGCTTTTGGCCCGTAGCAGAAAAAAACAATGCAATATTGTTTTCCTTTAATTATCTCAAGATCTTTCTCTGTAGGAAAAAAAAAGGAAAACAGCCAGAAGATCCGCTTGTAATTGAGATGCAATAGAGAGTTATCAGGGCATCAAGGATTCTTCATTATTTCATCGTGCTGCTGAATCTATCCTTACCTCTACTGTCTATCCCCCATAATGCCAGATTTATACCAGAGGCTGCCACAAATACTGTATTAAAACTTAGCTGAAGTGAGCAGTGGGTGCCAGGGCTGGAACAGCACCCAACACATCTGGGGTCAGCAGATTCCCTGGGCTGCTGTACAAGAGGCGTTTGCGCTGATGATAGCCTTTGAATCTGAAGGGTTGCAGCCAACTTTAGAAGTTGTTACAGGATGGAGAGTTACTGTAATGTTTGCGTCTCACCAGCCTGCTATCAGAAAGCAAACAGTCACTACAATGGAATCGCATTTAAAGGATCAAGGATCAGTTTTTCTGACATCGCTTCCAGTTATTGCAAAAAATAAAAAAATAAAAATAAAAAAGCATAGTAACTGAACAGAACCAGGTCTGTAGGAAGCCAAGCATATGGATTTTGTTCATCTCAAATCCAATGTAGGTGGGGACTGAGTCTTCCCAGAGTAAGTGGGATATATTCAATAGTGGCACAACCTCATATAAAAACTGATTCAGTGGCATAAAGATCCTTGTATGAAGAGTAAAGTCATCTGTTTAGGAGAGCACTCTTTGATGATGAAAGATTTTGGCTCTACTGGATTCAGTGCTGGAGCCTGCAGGTGAGGATGACAGCTCTCTAAATACAAATGGCTTTTTCAGTGTGCTTTCCCTATCTATCTAAGTGCTTTCAGTGCGAGCCACATGCTATCATTGCCACTGTTAATTCAGTTTGCCAAGAATACCAGGTCTCACTCTGGATCCTGGTGCCCCTTACCTTGGCAGTAAAGCTCAACCATTCACTGCAAATCGGGTCTGGAAAATGTAAACCCTGTAACAGTCTTCTATCTGTTCATCCTGACTGTTTTCCTGATGTGTTTTCTGTTTACACTCTGTAGGGCATCAGGTGTCAAAGCAAGTAGGTGATGCCAGTAAAAGCCACTTCACAGTAGAGAGCTCGTGGCTGCCGCCCAGAACCTGAATGCATCCCCTCTGTGGTGCCCTTATCCTTGTCTTCTCCAGCTTTGGCTCTCGGCACTGAAGACTATTCAAAATGCAGGTTTTTTCTGGAGGCAGCATGCAGAAATCATACTGCTGCTCTGGCACACAGAAGTGTTCAAACATGCAGCAGGGCCAGAACTGCCAGTGTGTTTAATGGGTAGATTAATGTATTTGCTTTGCTTGTATGCATCTTTCAAAATGGGCACTTGCCAGAGTTCATGAAAAGCCCCTCTGCATGCAGCTCCTGTGCAAAGGCTCAGCGTGTAAGGGCAGAAATCACTGTTACTTGTCTTGTGGCACTTTGGTCCCCTCCAGGGTCTCCCTGCCTCTGAAGACTGCTGGACTTGTGAAGGTCCATTTGCCTTCAAGAAGGCAGAATTTCCAGAATGGAATCAGCTGGTGGATGCGGGGCACTGGTTGGTAAACCCATGTTCCTGAGTGGAAAGGTGGAAGGTATCAGCCTAGATAATCCGCTCACCTTTTGTGTGGTGCTTTGTCCATATAAACCTCTTACTGTGTGGATCCAGGTGCTGGCAACACCTTCCTTGAGGAATGGTATGCATTATGGAGACAGACTGTCTTGTGTTTCAGCAAGGTGGAACTCAGTTGGGAAGGAGACAGTTTATTGGGGGGCTGGGGGAGAGGGCAAAGGCAGTGGGGAAGTGGGAGGGAAACAGAGCAGGGGGAGGATTCTGGGGGATTAGAGCCCCAAGGGGTCCATGTGACATGGATACAAGGAGGGTTTGGAGGGATGAAAGAGCTGCCCTCATCATGCATACTCAATGGACTGGCAGAAACACTTGCATTTACCCTCCCTTCTTCCCCTCCCTGCCCTACCCCTCTCAGCTGAAGCAGGGTGGGAGAGATGGCGTTCTGGTGCTTCTGCTAAGGTTCTCATTGCCTTGGTAAGTATTGAAGATCTGGACTACTGTCATTCACTAAAATGCATTCAAAAATTGATTTGGTGTGTTTGAACCAGCCTGACACTGGAAATGCTGTTTGTTGTCCACTCAGGGCAGGGCTGAAGGCAGGAAAATCAGACTCCTTCCCTGTGCTCTTGGTATTTGCTACTAAGCGTTTATTCCAATACATGTGCAAACAGGTCAGGTCTGGGGAGTGCAGACTCGACATGGAGGAAGAACCTCTGTGACCCCTTTTGCTGCCCTTTTGCATGCCATTGATTTTTTTCTGCCTGTCCAGACACAATTCCTTATTCCTTGCTTCTATCACCGAAAAGGTGATAGAAATATTTTCTACCCACCATGAACGTGAAGTGAGCACTGTTCATCCCCCAACAGCTGGTCTCCTTCAGCACACGGTCTCAGTCAGCTGCTCAGAACATTAGCGCAGTGTTCATGAACAACCTACCCTTTTCCACCATTTACCTAAGCACCAAAGTTGCCTGGGGCATTTCCAGCCCTACAGGGCAGTGGGGTGTGCCGCAAGGGACAAAAGATATAAACACAAATTTCTACAGTGCCAGCCTGCATCTGTGCTTTCTGTAAGTCAGTAATTTCTCATGATTCTTTTCAAGTTAAAAAAGCAGAAAACAGACAGTATGCATAAATATCACTCCATGCTGCAGCAATTCAGTTAATTATAAACTCAGTGATGTAGAAATAGAATGGCAAGGAAGAGTCGTGTCTCTTTCTTCGATGATCCCTTAAAGGCTGCAGGAGGATTCGATGCAATTTTAAATCCTTCTTTGAAATCAAGCCTTGAGAAGAAAGGATGCTGTCTTGTTGTATTTAAAAGAAAAAAGTGAACTTTAAAATCTTATTAGAAAAAGAAATCTCTGAATAAGCTCTCTCCCCTGTTCCCTGCCTCCATTACCACAACTACATGTTATAGGGTAAGCTCTGTGTTTCGATCCTCAAATTATTTCTAATAAATCGCTTTGTCACTTGCACAGTTAAGCTGACAATACTATGTGCACTCTTTTAATTGCCAGCATCAAATCTCCATGAGAACTGCAAGAGGAAAACCTCCACGTTTTTGAGCTTTCTAATTTTTGGTGTTTTCTATATTATGAAAAATACTGTCGGCTCTTTCAAGCTTCAATAACTGACATTTCCCAGCTCAGGTTCTCAAGGACCTTTGCAAAGAAAGGCAAACAATGAAAGAATGTGAAAAATGCTTTTGGGAGAGAGAAAATTAAATTACACTCATGTTCTTACAAAATACCAGAAGAGAAGAAAGGCAAGCAGCTTCTACTGAGAGAAATCTGAAAAGCACAGTGCTCACAGAACAGAGTTGGGAATGGTGTTTGAATTACGGAAGATGCAGATAAGAACAGCTACCTACAGAAAACCCTACAACCTGTCTCTCGGGGCTTTCTCCACCCAAGGCATGTAAGAGGTTACTGCCCACAGCTGTTTGCTGCCAGCTCTAGCTGACCTGATCCAGCCATACCATAATAGGGCTAGCCCCAGATGGAGCTTGTGAAGTGAGGTCTTGGTTTCCTTTCATTGATGAGGGCTCTTCCACATGAAGGGGACTCAGAAGGTGATGTTGAAACACAGTGAATTCTGCCTGAAAAGGTAGGATTTTTTGTGGAAATTTATTATTATTTTAAATCTATAAATGAAAAAGAATCAGAGAGTTTCATGGAGTTTCACAGCCTTGTGAGAGGTGTGTGTGATTTTCATGTCTTCCTGAGAGAACTGGGGCATTGCAAATAGGTGCTGCAAAGGCAAGTGTGAGGGGAAGGAAGGTGCTCAGGTCTCAGCAAAAGGTGAACGATTCAGATTGCTGCACCTACAGCTCTTTGATACTACCCTGCGTGCTCGGATCTGTGCTTGGAGTGCAGCTTGCAAAGTGCTGGTGGTTTCTGCTGCATCCTGGTAGGAGGCTGGGAATGCCAGAGAGGATCAGAAGGAGAGTGGATGAGGCATCCATTGCCTTCATTTTTCTGAGTGTGTCCAGATCCCAGTTCAGCTTCTGCACTTCCTTCCAGAAGCAGAGCAGTACAAAGCTGGTTTAAAATCTCCATTTTAATTCTCCAACCTACTGTAGGCTGTTAAAATTCTGGTAATGGTTTCTGTGAGTCCCTTCCTGTCAAGTGAAAAGGTAGTTATGATCAGTGAGAAATGTGGATTGCGTGTTGTGCTTATCCAATGTAGTTGTGGTGGGTACACAAGAGTCAATCCTGATTTGGGCCAATGTAAGAGAAGGAGGTACGTGGCTTGTGGAGCTCTGTGCCATGTTATGTTCCCCTTCTCAGTGAGCTAATAAAGGACAAAACCAAGCTGTGTCAGCTGTGATGTTAAATATTATACACTGTCCTACGTTACAGCTCACTGAGCGCTTTGGTTGTTTGCTTTGGTTCAGTGGGGTGGGTAGAGCTGCTGCTGACGGTGTGCTAACAGCCCAAATGAGTTGTAAATATTCACTGTTGAGGCCACTGGTGCATCGTGCAATGGGTCTGTATTCAGCTCCAGCTGTGTTTGCTGAATCCCCCTTTCAATGCCTC
>PPHD01008061.1:0-22219 GCA_002909625.1 Bambusicola thoracicus | reverse complement strand
ACAGGGGAGATTTAGGTTAGATTTTAGGAGGAAGTTTTTCACACAGAGGGTGGTGACACACTGGAACAGGTTGCCCAAGGAGGTTGTGGATGCCCCATCCCTGGAGGCATTGAAGGCCAGGCTGGATGTGGCTCTGGGCAGCCTGGTCTGGTGGTTTGTGACCCTGCCCATAGCAGGGGGCTTGAAACCAGATGATCATTGTGGTCCTTTTCAACCCAGGCCATTCTATGATTCTATGATTCTGTGATTTTTCGGAAAGACATAGTACAGTGCAAAAGCTGCCCTGGTTTGAGGGAGATTTATTTACTTTCATGGAAGAGACTTCATTTTTGAGGAAGTCCATAGCTGATTTTATAGGTGAATGTTGAAAACAAATGTTCGTCTCCTTCTCACCCTTTTTCTTTTGTTTTTCTTTTAATATTCCACTTTTATTGTGAGCTACATGATCACTGCAGAAACATCCTCACAACAGCCTTTCATAGCAGCTCTGCAAGATAAAAAATCATACAGAATGTTTTGTTACTAGCTCTGTGCCATTCAGATAATCAAGTAAACGTTGTTTTTAGTAACTCCAAGTTAAAGAATGAATCTTGGAAGGTTATTAAAATTACTCATGTTTAAAAATTAACTTTAAAATGTAAATCAGTATGATAATTTTGAGGCTAAGGTATAAGTTACTCTGCAGATAACCAAAAAGGAACTTCTCATATGTATTTGAAGAGTTCAAACGTCACGTTGTGGTTGCAAACATGTCTTTGTGACACACTGTTTTAAAAAAGTTAAACATTATGTTGGTTGAATTGTAAGAAATGAGCCAGTGTTGACCATGGTAAGGAGTATGGGGACATAGTCATTAGGCAAAGATGGTTTAGTTTTAGCATTATCAGTTAGAAATACTGCAGTTGAGTGGAATATTTTATTACATGAAAACATCTGTAACCAATATATCCCTTGGGAAGCTTACGTGACCTGTGATCTGTTCAGAAAAAAATGTTTCAGTTTTATGAGACTGTTCAAAAGAAACTCTGCACAGCAGGTCATGGCTAAATGAGCAGGGAAAGGCCTCTCTCCCATCTCATACCTCTTGGAAATTTCTGGGAGCTGCAGGAATGTGTCTGCTTTCCAGGCTGGACTTTTTGAAATCCTAGTCCTTTGGCCCAGAAAAAGGGCTGGAAAATGAACACAGCCCCATGCCTTGCACTCTATTGGTGCCATGGTAAGTACAGTTATCCTTGCTGTAAGGTATCCTAAAGCTAATTTAGTCATGGTGGGGTTCATATCAAGAGGTATGATGCATATTCTATTAGATCCAACTGTGTCGGTGATACAGGAACAAATAGCACCTGAACTGTATTTCTCTGTCCTTGTTGTACACTTTTTCATAGCTGCTTTTTTCCTTCTTCTCTCTTTCATTGAAATCAGAATATGCCACCCAACTTACATTTGCAGCTCAGTCACCACAAGCGCAGACTTTCATAGTGCTTTGGCAGTAAAACAAAGTACACAGCTGCCGAGGCTGTCAGTCAGGTCCTAGGCACTTTTGGAGCTGGGAAAACGAGTGGATAGACTGCCTGAGCCTGACAGCCAGTTAGGTACCCGACCTGCTTAAATGGCTATTGCCTTCTGTAAAATGGGGATTAATGCTTCCAATTGTTCCCTTAGTTCAAAGGTGAAAGGAGCAGATATGTGGCCGGTTAGACAGCTTTGCAGTCGGATGCTGTATTATGTAGTAAGGGTGGATTATGGGCAGCTTCACAATGTTGTATTTCTGCAGAAAGGAACTACTGAGCAAAACTGCAGTTTCTTTACAGAGAGGGATAAAAAGCCAGATTCACCAAAGATCTCATTGCGCTATAATGCTCCATAATTAGAGGCAAAAATACTTGTTTCCAGTTACTTTGGTTTCTGCCTACACCCAGCAATCAAAATTGGCCAGGACATGATCTTAGGCTATACAGGCATGTTCCAAAACATAAAACACGCAGTGCTTTTTCAGCATAAGCTACAAAATGAAGAGGTTTCGTGTCAAGAGGACCATTGCATTGCCTTCCTGGCATCACTTCCAGTTCACACTTCCTACAGGAAGCTGTGCAGCTACCACTGCCTGAATGCAGTGGGGCAGAGTGCATCTTTCAGTCAAAAAAACCTTTTTTTTTTCCTCCTTAAAGGCAAGTGAGCTCTTGCTGCTTTTTAACAGTCTGCCTTGTTTTGTGAAAATTTATGTCACCATGTAAAAGCAGAGAAAATCTTTACAAGTACTTGAAGCATATCTGCATGCTCACTCTGTCCATAGTAATAACACTATGCCCAGTACTGGACACTGTGAAACCACGTGTAGTTTTTGTCCAAAAGTCAATTTGATATTCTGTATAAGAGGTATTTAAAATGTGTGCTAATGGGCTTGTGGCAGTGCATGTTGGTGGGAGACAGAGAAATGGAAAGTGAAAAAGACTTCTGACCCAGTAAGCAAGGATGCTATTTGGAAGGGAGGTTATTTCCAGCAAGGAAAATCCTAAACTTACAGTACCCTATAAAATATTTCCCACTCTTCAAAGTGAATTCCTGTGAAATGACATTTCTCCCTTTCTGTAAGGTGTGGTATGATTGTGAAGAAGAGGGGAGTAAAACCATCTGCCTCTCAGGATTTACCTTTTTTTGAAGAATCAAAAAATGGTTGAGTTTGGAAAGAACCTCTGGAGGTCATCTGGTTCTGCAGGGCACCCCTGCTCAAGCACAGCCACTGAGTGCAGCTGGCCCACAACCACCTCCAGATGGCTTTAGCTCACAGTGTGGGCTGGAGCTCTGATTCTCCAAGAGTGTCCAGTCTGTGCCCTGTGGTGCGTGGAGCAGATAGCCCAGGTAGGCAGCAGCAAACAAACTGCTTCTGTAAGGCCCATAACTGCTTTTGTATTAACTGAGAGGCAGGGCTGTTAGCCATAAAACAAAAGTAGGCAACTGGTAGTCTTCTGGGAATCCCAGGTAGAATATTTATGTTTTCAAGGTAAGAAGTATTTTAAAGTCAAGTCACAAGTGAGACGGGAGTGAGGAGATGTCCAAAGTTGTGTCACTCTGGAATGGGCTGCTGGGCTTATCACTGTGATATGCAGACCCACAGTTGCCCTCAGAAGCAACGATGAGTTTCATGGCCACATGTTACGCATGTACAAGGCAGACCCAGGAAAGAAAGACTCTGTGCAGCACAGTTGGCTAAGCCTTGTTTGCATTGTTTATCATAAAGTCACATTTATCATCTCTGACTGGAAAAGGTTTCAGTCTTACAACCAGAGCACAGGCAATGTCTAGAAATGGGACAGCTTGTTTTGTCTAGCTTTCCCAGTCCGCTGGTGTCAGAAAGTAGAAAGTTCAAGTCTGACATTACTGGCTGCACATCCTGTTTTAGCCAGTTAGGACATAGAGAAAGGCGTGGGGAAAAGCACGGAGGGGCAGGGCAGAGAAAGAGAAAAAGGAAGGAGAAGGTGTCTTGTGTGTTGAGGGGAAGCAGGTCAGCCTCCCATTTGGAGCGGAAACGTGATGCAAAGTCAGTGTTTTCACAGTGTAAAAATAGCTACCCTGTTGCCTCAAGCAAAGGAGTTGGTAACAGCATGTGAGAAACTCTTTGATAAAACACCTACCTCATTTCTTAACTTTTGCACTGTAATTCAGGGTTCAAAGGTGATGAATATTCTCCTGATACTGCTACTTTTTAAATCTCTGAGCCCTCTTGAGAATGGAAAAGAAATACAAGTCCCACTTTTCCTTTGAAGTGATGCAAAGATATAGCCAGAGAGAAATGGTTAAGTAGAATGAAAGCAGGGCAGTATCAGACTGGTGACACGACATGTCTTGCTTGTGTTTTACCCAAGCGATTCTCACTCATTCCAACCCAAGTAACTGAGTTAAGAAATGCAGTAAATTAAATCAGTTTTTAATGTACAGCAAGTAATGATTTACACTGTTCTTAAGATGATGTTGAGATTATCTTATTTCACTGCAGTGCCATTTAACAAGAGGTGAGTAGTCTTGGTAATCCCCAGGAAATCTGTGTGTTGTTTATCAAAACCCACTGTTTTAGAGAGTAAACGTACTTTGCCATGGGACCTGTGGAATGTCAGTCTTGAAAAATGCTCTTAATGTTGGAGAGGAAGAAGCATGTGAATGTTTGGAAAAATGCACGCCTGCATAGTAAGCACATAGAGGCACTCAGCCAGCCAGTGATGTTTTGCTTCCAGGAATGGGAAACTGGTAGGGCCAATCTTTTTCCTGCATGTTGCTCCTGGGTCTGAAGACAGTGGTTTCTGAGAAGGACCTGACTTCATGTTTCTGACGACATGTTTTGCCCCTTACCTCTGGCTATCGAGTATAAGAAGCAGCTCTGCTTTTTTTTTTCCCCTTCTGTTGCTGTTTCATCCAAACTGACAAAACTGTGGCTTTAAATTTGTTCCAAACCTAATTTTGTTGGATTTTTTTCCCCTTGCAAACTTTCGACTTAGTGATTATAAATGTATAAGGATCTACTTGAGCTCCGCAATCCAATTGTATTAATGACTTTTCCTTCGTGCTACTTGGCACATGAGGTGAACAAATGACGAGCTGTATTAATTATTCACTAGCCAATGAATTTCTTTCACTGTAACACAGTTTAGGGTTTGAATAAACTAATTGATTTTAATCGTAACATTCAAAGTGGTTTTAATTCATAAGTTAAATGTAGTTGTTTTGGGAAGTTCTTTACTCCTGTTCTGGGCAGCTGGTTCTTGAAAACAAAATCTAGGAATTATTTAACTTCAAAAGCATGGACTTATTTTTCTGTAGCTGGTATCAAGTGAAATTAATAAATGAAAGGTGAGGGATTTTCTTTGGATGAAAGGTTAATTAAGTCCAAATCCAATTGTGTTCTAATCTAAAATTAAACATGGCAAAAAAAAAAACAAAACCCACGAAGTAGAGGCGAGGAGTTCCCTAAGCCTTTCACACTTCACTGTGATTCAAAAAGAAGGAGAGAGACTCTAGTGCCAAAGCAATCAAATCTTTTATCTCAAGAGTTATTTTCAGTGGGGCACACTGGTCTTGTTTTCCATTCTCCCCCCTTCAGATAGGATTTGGGGGAATATGTTGGATATGGTTGTAATAAAGATTTCAGTACCAGGTGGCTACTGACCTTTAAAGCAGACTACCACTTCGAGTCACAGCAGAAGAAATTAAGGTTTGTCAGTTTAAATAAGAAGCTGGTTTACCATGAATTGTCAGAAATCTCTTTACTTCCTATGCTTCAACTAGTGTTGAAAACTTTAATCACTGTGTGTAGTTGTGAAATAGTTTTACAGTGGATGAGATAGTTTTTAACATCAATATTATGTACAAGCACAGTGGGACTGTCAGGCTCGTGGTGACTGAGAGGTGACACCACAACTTTCTCTGTAACGCAGGGAGAGGGACCTGAGATGGACACGGTGTAAGAGCAAGTACTTCTAAACACCAGAGCAACATTGACCTCCAAAGACATCTAAGCACTGGCTTGGACAGGTCACTGGTAGCAGGGGTGGAGCCAACCTTCAGCCTCTTCCTGATGACTCAAGGAGCCCAACTCCGCGTTCTACACAGGGCTCTACAGAGCAGAGATCGGCACTGCCCCTCCACTCCCATCACGTACAGTTTGCTCTTTGGGTTGCCAGGGCACACTGCTGGCACATGTTCAACTTAATGTCAACCAGAACCCCAAGATCCTGTTCTGCAGGGTGGCATGGCAAACCATGGATGCTACTGAGAGAAGTTCTTCCCCCAGTGTGTCTACACATGGAGGGAAGAGCACACCAAAAAGGAATGGAGCTCCTGGTATGTTGTAATGACAACGGTGGCCGTGGCAAGGAGGGAGCTGCCTGGTGAGAGCTTCCAGACGGCCCCACAAGGGGTTTCAGGGAAGTTCTCAGCACTTCGTGGAGCCAGTTTCAACAGCTTTAATTACATCTGTGGTTTGGATCCCTTTGGTTGGCCATTAAAATTCATTTCACAAAGAGTTGTACTGAAAGGAGCGAGGAATATTTGTGGCCACTGTGGATTTCCTCCAGGCCTACAGGAAGAGTAAATTAGTTACTGAAAATTTGACAGTTTATCCCACGTGCTTAACTCTTTCCAATCTGGAAGCTGCTCTTTCATAGATAAGTGACTTTAAAAGGAAACAATATAACATGTCTGACTCTTCTTTTTCCCCTTCTCTTTACGGTAGGGCTGTAATTGCAAAAACAGCAAGGAATGGTTTGTTTGAACAGGAAGTGTGGGAACTTCCTTTATAAATACTGTCTTTCCCTTCGTGTGGAACCAAACCTGGTTTCCTCACTTTGTCGAAAAAAGTGCTTGGACTCAACAAGCAACACTTTGTCCTGTAGCTTGTGCTCTTTCTTCTAAGCCTGGAAGAGAGAAGTTCTGTAGAAAAGAAGAAGATTATTAGCCTTGAAATGACTGCAGTTGGTGAGTTGAGCCGTCACATCAGCTGGCTGCTTGCTGCTTGCATTCCCTGTGTGCTGGCAGCTGACCTGCATTGGCACTCTGCAAGCCCGTTTGTTCTTTGGAGTTATTGGTTGTGCACAGAAGCATTGGGCAAGTTAAGGTCCTGTGGGGGGGTGGGGATGAAATCAGGGTTTGCAGTCTGTGCTTATAGAGCCTGCTGTGACTTGCTCCACAAGATATGGCAGTATCAGTCTGAGCTCAGCTCATATCTCAGTTTGGAATGGTTCCTTTTAGAAAAAAATAAAAAATAAAAATGTATCTTTCATAGTGAATTCGAAACAACAAGCTTACCCTCTTCCTGCAGTCCAGCAATTTCTTTGAGCTATTTGCAGAGTTGCAGCTCTGCAGGCTGGGTGTCCCAGGGGGCCTTGCATCTGCCCTGGCACAGCACCTTGGGGACAGGAGCTCGGAAGGCTTCCTCAAAGCCGGGTAGGTTAAACTTGCAGAGTAGGTAGCAAGTTGTAGCCAGGCAGACAAAACTCTACTGAGCTCATTTTCATGTTTATTTTCTTTAAGATCAGAACAGTAACAGAGAGTATGCACTTCTTGCGGATGCAGGACAGCTGGCCTGGCTTGCTGACTTAAATAGGTGCAGATGATGGGAATCAAGGTAGGGGGTCTGGTTCCCAGCTCTGAAAGCCTCCAGATCAGGAAGAGAGCTCACAGAGGAAGCAGGGGGTGCTCAGAAGTAGCTGGCTGATTCCCTGAGAGGTTCTGAAGATGGAGAAGAGCCCTTGTGCTTGATTTGAAGAAGGGCAGTGTTCTTGTAATGCTGATAATTAGGCTGTGTTGCTTTGTTCCTTCATTTTGATGGACAAATGAGACATCCCTGGTATTTAAACCTGGATTGCTCTCGTGCTTGCTGATCTGGCTGGCAAGAGGCTAGTGTTGTATTAATGAGAATGTTCTGTGTTTTCCACGTTCCTCACATTTCTGTCTTCTTTCTTTATGGGAAAGGTGAAATTTTCATTAAGTTTCAAAGCAGGTTTTGTGACAATTTCTTTTTTTGTGCTTTTGAAAGCAAACAAAAGATATATAACGTGCAATGCGGCATGCTATCCCCAGAGATATCAAGTCAAGAAGACACCTAAAAATTCAATCAGTCCTTTTGTTGGGGTTCTGGCAAAGGCCTGCCTGGCTCACCACGCCAGCCAAAGCCCTGCAATGCTCAGGATGCACTCTCTATCCTTTTAGGCCTTTCCGTTTTATTTCCACACTATCCTTTGCTGGTTTTTCCTTATGTCACTTACTCTCTCTCATCCATGTCATGTTTCCCATTTAATGATTTTTCCTTCTTTTTATGTACCTTTTGCACTTCAGATTTTTTCCTCCCCCTCTTTGCACTCCCAGTGTCATGCCTGCTTATTTTCCAGTAAGGCAGGCTGTGTTTCATAATTTAGGGAGTAAACAGTCAAATTCTTGTGCAAGCCCTTCCACTGACTGTGTGATGAAGGGACTGCAGGACCAGGGCAGAATGTGCCAGTTGCACAGAGAAAGGTAGAAGTCTGCTAGTGAAGCCAATTTTAAAACCGTCTTAATTACCTTAGTGGTTTGGCTCCCTTTGGTTGACTATTATAATGTGTGTTTCTAAAGTGAGGTGTGCACCAGTGGCATTGTATAAGTAATAAAGAATTTCAAGAGCTTTACATAAAAGACTTTATAGAGGTAATATATTACTTCCATTCGAGAGAAATGGAGAGTATTTTAAAATTAGTTTTACTCCCACCGTGTGTTTAAAAAATCTTCCTTTTCCTTTTGTTTAACATCCTCTGCAAGTCTGGGCTTGTTCGAGGCTCCCAGGATCCAATTTCATGTGGTATCCTATTTCAAATCCAGGCCAGAGCAGATCGATAGAAAATCAGTACTCTGAGAAATAAAACTGCCTGTGGAATGCCTTCTGCTCCATGAAGACGAAGGGTGGATGTAATACCACAGACACTGATTTTCTTTTCTGAGGTGGGAGGCTCTGGTGCAGTGTCCGTGGATGTCTCACAATTTACCTTGATTGAACAGTAATGATCATTGCGCAATTTGGGTGATTTTTTTGTGTTCTGCAGTTTGCAGTTAACAGCTGTGTTTTGTGGAGGGGAGGCTGGGGGAAGATTGTTGCTGAGGTTGTTTTAAGCCAGAGTAGCAGCTGTAGAATATTTTATGGCAAGAGCAACTCTACCTGTAAGTCTGCACACAGCTTGAATACCACAAAATTCCAGATACTTCTTGTCAGTGAAATACTGGTATTTTGAAATGATGGAGCTATTTCAGTACTTCAACAACTTAGGTGAATGCAAGCTAGTCCATTAGCTGCTCTGCGTTTTTAATGTTCTTTACAATCAGCTCAAAAATAGATGGCAATCTGCTTCATTTTTCAATACAGCTCCCTCTGCTTCCTCTTTTCCCTGTCCTAAGAGGAAAAAAAAATAGGATTATCAGAGAATTGAGAACAGAGGAGTACAGCAGTATCATTTTAGGACTTTGAGGGAATAGAAAAGTGAAGGGAAAACTAAACTTGTAAGCTTTGGGAAATTTTCAGTGTGTAGCAATGCCGGTGTTGAATTCCTGGAAAACTAACACTAAACTTTGCTCTGCTGGGAGGTAGTGGCTGTGTGCTCTGGGTGAACGTTAGTGACCTGGGGAGCACCTCGTGCTGATGGGAGAGCCTCAGAGCAAGGGGGAAGGCCGCACACACAGGCCCTGTGCTGGCAGCCTGCCCAGCACACTGAGCCTTGGCCCTGAGGGCTGTCAGAGCAGTTCCATGTGCTCACGTTTTGAAAGCAGTGATGGCCAAATTCAGCCACAAAAGTAACAGTAAGCACAAGGAGGGTCTGAACTTACTTACGCTGTGCCCCCTGGACAATAAATGGCTCGTTTGTCTGCAACCTGGAGCACAGTGTCCTCTTCAAGGGCAGATGCACAGAAATGTGTTTCAACTGAGCAAGGCTATAGCTAAATCCACTGTGTGACAGGGGATATGAAGTGGTTCCTGTCTTTAGCATGAGAGAATGCAGGTTGCGTCTGTAGCCTTTTTCTGTGTGAAACAGTGTGAACTTATTAAAGCTTACGTGTGCAGACACACGTACATGAGGTAGTCTGGACAGGAATTCTGGCCTTACAGGAACTTCTACTTGCTTCAGTGACCATAGGATTCCACCTTCGGTCTTCAGATTAGTGCACGTTTTGTAAACTATGTGGTGATTAACCTTCAGGTGGATTATGAAGCCCATGGCAAGTGTTTACTTAAGAGTTAGAGGTTTGATTCCTGCTCTCAGGCAGACTGTATTGCTTGGTATGAGTTATAAATGAAAAATCTGTCTCGGGAATCTTCAGAGAAGTCCATTCTGGTCTCCTGACAGACATGGAGAAAGCAGATCACTCAAAGAAAAGGCAAAGGAGAAGACTGTTGGAAATCTGTGTGTGGTTATCTTATGAACTGAAAAGGCCCTGTGAAGCAACTGAAAAGAGGATCTTTACTGTCTCTGTCTGTTTGTGCAGAGTGTATCAGAGAAAAGGCATTGATTATTTTTTCATGAGCTTCTAATTATTGTTTTTTAAGCCAGAGGCCACAAAATTAACAAGTCATTATTTTGTTACATAAAGAGGATATTCACTTTAACAAATTAGATTCCCAACATGAGCACCCGGGATGCTTCTCTAGCCAATAATAAGAGAAAGACACCCACTTCAAGCTGCCTTCTGGAAGAGCCTGCCTTTTTCCTTTGACTGTATTGAGAGCAGAAAAACTAACAGGTTTGATTAGATGCTGATACCGGACAATGTAAGCATCCTGTCCCGGGATATGAAGTTGCTTCTCATGGTATTCATTTTGCAACAGTTTGCCAAATGGCATTGAAAAGTCAAGGACATAGACTGTACTGTTTATGATTTTGTATCACTTTTACTCCACAGTAAACAAGCTGGAGAGCTTAAAAAACAGCTAGAAGGAAAATATCAACCTAAAAGCATGAATATCTCTAATCTACATTGATCTTTCTAACAAGTAGATTCTCTGGCTTTGCATACAATGTTGAGCTTGTCACACAGACAAGCCAGAGTCAGTGTAGGTATGTTTAAACTAAACACAGCTTGGAGTTCATCAGATTTGCTAAGTTTCATTTTGTTTCATGTTGAAAAAAATATGCAGCTATTACTATGTTAAAAATCTACCTCTCCTGCTACCTTCAGGTAAATCATACAGTTTGTACAGTTGCCATTACTGTTTAGCTTTTTGTGGTATCAGTTTGGGACAACAAGTTTATTTGCAACTAAGAAAAAGCACTAGTGAATTACACGGGCCATCCTAAATATGTGCCTTTTTTTCTTTTGCATTACATCTCACTACCAGGCATCTTGTTTATGTCTCACAGCTGAGGATATCTCTAAAATAGTTTTTTAGGCTTAAAAGTTATTCCTACTATTCGTGGTATCCTTATTCTTGTTATGTTACCAAGCTAAGTATGCTGTTGGAAGATGTAGAGGTTGAGGTTTAAGAATGTCTTCAGTAGCTTTTGAGAAACTGGAATTGCTTCTCTGTTGCTGTGCATTGGATGAAACCGTTATCGAGGAGACCAGACCACTTGATGAGTATCAGGTTCTGGTGGATCACCATTAGGTGCTGACTCCACACTGGTTAGAGTGATTCTTGCCCTCTGTGAGTGACAAGGTAGGGTATAATTTTGCCCAGTATCAGCCTTAAGGTGTTGATAAGTAACAACCTGAAGAGGCTGGAAAGCGTATACCTTACCACTCCTTCATTGGTAATTGCTTCTGTTCTTGGCCCTAATATGTGAGTTACTGGAGATCGACCAGTTCATGGGATAATGTTCTTGCTATTTGCTCTTTGCAGTGAAATACTGCTCAAGGAGCCGGTAGGCTTTCTGGACTGGTCAGAAAGGACAACAGAGAAAGTGGCTAGTACATTTAATTCTATAGTCAAAAAGTCTCTGTGAAGAAGTATATAAAGACATGAGGTATGTAGTCTCCTTATACTGAAGTGAAGGATATTCAGAAAGGCTAAAGGAGCGCAAATTCTTGGTTTTCAGTATTGAGTTATGCTGGTCTTTTTCCTTGTATTATATCTGTAAAACTCAGAGTTTGATCTGAGACTTTTAACGTAAATGTTAAGAACATTAATCTCCAGCATGTGTGCTTTTTTCTTTTTTCTTTTTTTTTTTTCTTTCTTTGCCCTGCAAACTACAGGAAGAGAAAAATGAAAGGGCTGAGTGAGAGTGGTGGTTCTTTTGAGGTACCTCCAGCAATATTAAACACTTCCATCATCATGTTAATATTCTGTGAATTTTTGCAGAGGAGATCAGGGCCTTTTCATAGCACATAAATTTGTGGACAAAAGGACGTGAGACTGACTGAAAACCAAAGCAAAAGAGTTTAAACTGTATTATGTGTAAGCATACTGAAAGCAGAGCTATGTGGAGCAGCTTCAAGGAAACCTTAGGTAGCCAAGTGGAGGAGATAGAAAGGAAGTCAGTGATGACTTTGGAGATTCTATGCTGGCAGTGAAGCCGGTGTCTCTGAGGTCAAAGAGGTGTAGAGAGCAGGAAGGGAATGAATGACCAGGAACAACGTAAAGTAGGGGGCTGAAGGTAAGGAGAGATGCAGAATTAGCTGAGCGTTGTAGTGTAGTAGTATGTTAGTTAATTAGTGATGTAAATACTATAATGTTTGGGGTCTTAAGCTGACATTTAATAACAGCCTAAAGTTTTTAATAGTAAATTCTACATCCTGTTTCCATATGGATGTGATTTCAGTGTTGTGACAAAATGAAACGTGAAGATCCATTTTCAAAATTAAACTCAAAACAGAAACACTGAAAGTGTTACCCTATATGCTCAGAACTATCGGGTGCACCATGCTTGTTAGCTAAACAGCCAAATAAATGTCCCGTGGGTGTATGAATGCCTATATAAAAAGCATTTACTCAATATGTTATGTATAACTGAAACTCAAGGGAGCAAGGCCCATGTCTGGGAACCGGATAGCACAACTTTCTGTCCCTGACCCCATATGTGCCCTTTCTAACAAACCAACAAAAAACCTTCCTCAAAGAAATTTGGATTTTTATTTTTTTTTCTTTCTCCAAAGCTCTAGAAGCAAACAAGCAAAAATAGCACTTAAGACATTTTTTTTTACTTATCACAGCACTGGCTGCTCAATCAGACGAGTGCTGTGTTTGTTCCTTCCAGTGTTCAGAAAGCCACTGTCCCTCCAGGAGATGCTGCATTGGAGCTGCACTCAAAATGTAAACACAGCTGTTCAACCTGAACTAACCATGTTTTTGAAGTGACAGTACCTATGACATTCAACCTAGATAGAGAGGCACAGCTGCAAGATGAGGAACAGGCTGCTTGCAGGATAGGGAGTTTGTATGCAGCTGTGCTGGGTTATTTACATGTCCTGACAGTCTTAGCTAGGTTACATGCCTGTGGTGGTCTTTGTTCCTTTGTCCTAGTGGAGTCTTCTGATTTGAAAGTCAGAAGTTGTTTCATGTGAGAAGGTAGGAGCAGTTAAATGCATTCAGATTGGGATGGGACAGGAAAAGAGCTAAATGTGGTCTAATGGCACTTATCTTTCTACTGTTCTCTGGGGGTTATGGAGGTAGAGAATGCTCCAAAGAGTAGTTCGAAGACTGACTCCTTCTCTAGAAGATGATCCATAGCAAAACCCTCTCTCCTGAGCCAGTGAAGAGAGAAGAGACAACATGGCCCCCTGAGATCCCTTCCATCCTCTGCTGTTCTATCAATATCAACCTTGTTAGACTGAAGGTAGCTTGTGTGAGCATCTCCTCACCCTGCACTTGCTCTGTTTGTGCTCCTAATTTTTGTCAGCTTTAAAGAAAACCTCACTGTGTCCTCTAGGGACTTCTGACTCTCAGTCAACCTGCAAGAATTTCCAGCTTAAAGATTTCTGATAGGAATGTGTATTTTAATTCCTGTAGTTCAGGCACTCACTTTGGGCTGGCCGGTTGGCCAACTCATGCCATGGAAGATTTATTCCTTGCATTGACAATGTACTCAGTGTAAGATACTGAAAAAGAGCTGTTATGCTACAAGCAGAAGTTAAAAGGAAAAAACTAAACAAAACCAGGAAGCTTTGTGGCAGATGGTACCACTGACGTCCACCCAAACCTAGCCAAAGCAGCATGCCGGCTAAGAGCAGAGCAACCTGGAAAATCTGATGACTCAGTTTGAATAAGTAGGGAGACATTGAGTAAGATTTCTGGCTTGTGTCCCAGGCCTATTATGAAAAAGGATCTGTATGTTATAGCGTAGAAAATTCAGTACAGTTGGGTGGCATCATTCTCTGGCACAGCTAGTTACCAACCAGAGACTAAAATGTTAAGTGTACACATGTGAGAACTGACGCATACACAGTCTGATTGCTCTCTACCAGCTCCTCAGTTGTGGTTGAGCCTGTTTTCCCAATAAGTAAAGTTCATCAGGATGTGTACTTTTGTTACTGGGGGCATTACTGGCTGGACGTGACTATGAAAGCTCAGGATCTGATTCCTTTTCCAAGCCTAGCCAAATTTCAATTTACAGGCACTTCAGTTGTTGCAACTGCAAAGCTGAGATGTGAGCCAACTGTTTAAGAAATGCCTACATCACTGTTCAGTAATGCTTGCAAAAAACTTCTAAAGGAGAGAGATGCAAAGAGATGTACAAAGAGAACTTCCCAGCTGGATGAAATCTTGTTTCCTTGTTGACTTACCTCCACCTCCTTCCTTCTTGACAGTTGTTGAAAAGGTCATGCTCTTTCATACCCCTTGCTCTTCCTTTTAGTTCTGTATTTTCGTTTCCTTTCAGTGCATATGTTGCACCAGGTTATTTCCTTTGTTAGTAAGGCATAGAAAGCAATCTGTGTTTCCCTTTGTCCTAAATCCAAGACTGTCTCATGGGTTGGCCACTTTACTTAAGCCTCCCCTCCCTTGCTGTCTCTAAGGTCCAGTCCAAACCTCCTCTTTACATTTAGGTCCTGTCATCCAGGTGATGTCCAGATACCTCATCCTGCTCTTCTCCCATGCCTCTCTCTTCCCTTCTTTGTGAAAAAGGAGAAATCCTGACCTGAAGTCTTCTTTTCATCCTGATATTGTTTGCTTCTCCATCTTCACCTCATGCTTCTGGTAGAAGATCCTTTCACCTTCTCTCTACATCTATCTGACCACTATCCTTGTTTCACTTTGCTTTGTTTTACATACCTGCCCCAGCCCTCTCTTCCCAGTACAGCCACTCAGCCTTCTGGGGTGGAAAACACTTCCAATGGAACACACAAATACTGAAGGTTACAGCACTCACCTTGGCTTTACATCTCATGGTTTTGCTGAGTATCTTTGTGAGCATGCAGGTTCCTCAGACTGCTTTTCATTGGGGCCTCGGCTGCTTCTGAGCAATTTGTATTGTCAGGAGGAGATGAACGTATGGAGTCCTAAAGAATGTGTTACCACAGCAACTAGATATGGGGAATGCAAACAAGAAATTAAGTCCCACTGAATATTAATGAAATAAGCACACTTTAGTACTGGGCAGCCTCAGGGCACGTGAAGAGGAAAATAAAAGTCCTGCTGAGGTTTATTTCCTACCTCCCCAGGGAGCCAGTGTCAGGCAACTCTCAAAGTCAGCTTCAGCTGGCACTGAGATGAGATGGCTTGGAGTTGAGGTGGTGGATTTTGCTGAATGTTTGGGACTTTGCTTCATGCTTGACTTCCATTTGGTGATCTTTTAGTGCCTGCATTGGCACTGTGAACTGCTTGAGTGGGCATCATATTCTTTACAAAAATGTACTGATAAATACCCATATGGAAGAACCAGGTTGGGGCATTCAGTACTCACTGCATGGATTGATGTGGGTAATCTTTGAGGACAATTGTCATCTTCATATTCAAGTCTGGATTAATACTCTTTTTTAATCACTTTTTGGCATATACAGTAATGTTAAATGGTATCAGATGGTATTTTATCCTTCCCTAGAGGAACAGGCACTGTTTCTCTTCCATTCTTAAATGTTTGATCGTGGGAGGTGCTGAGTGCTGCCATTGATAAGAGCATGTTCAAGCTCTCACTAGAAGAGTGCCAAGTCATACAATACCCCATCTGTAATGCCAGGCATTTTTTCTGGTAATATATCAGCTGAGCTCTCAGTTCTGTAGTAATTAGTTGTACATTTGTGAGCAACTGTCCGTCTGATTTATAATCTCAGTAGCTTCTGAAAAGCAGAACATTACCCCATTTAGCCTCAGGATTGAAAGTTACGGTGTGCTAAAACTGTGTTTAAAATGTAATAAAATTGACTATATATAAACAAATTATAAGTTTATGGAACACCATAGATGATCTTAAATCAGTATTTCAAAGTTCATAAATTTAAGATGATTGAGCATCGCTGAATGAATGTGGATATTGTTTTAATCACTGTATTATTTTTAATTTTGTTTAGTAAGAAGATTAAACGCTGTCCTGGAAAATAACCTGACTGTAGTGAAGAAGACATAGTAGAAAAGTGAATGTAAGTATTTCATAGCATGCATGTGGCAATTATTTAAATTTGCAAGTCATTGATATTGATGCTTTTGTTATTTACAAACTGATGTAACTAAAATACCACTTAACATAATACTTTCCCTATTATGAGAATGCTGGATCTGAACATTGTACGTGTCTGTCTGATGTATGAAGTGTCTTTGTGTTTTTAAATACTGGTCTGTAGGCAAGGTGTACCTAAATGCTATTAAATGGACAATGTCCAAAGGTATTTGCATGCTTATGAACTGCTTGAAGGAAAAATGTCAACATGAAGTTGTCACTAAATGCCCATAGAAGAAAAAAAACGAACAAACACAACCTCAAAGGGGTCCTTAAGTTCTGTAACACAGACACATTTGCCACTTCCAGAAGAATTTAGTCTAACTTGGAATAATGCATCCACTGTACAGTATTTTTCTGTGTACTTGCCCCAAATATGTGAGCTGATAGTAGAAGATTGCACTGTGGATTGGCAATTCAATTTGGGATGAAATACAGCGGCTGCAAGTTCCAGGCTAAGTGCATCATTGCTCACTTGAGGTCACTTTTTCAAACCTGGAGTCAATAGTTCTCTAACAATAAGAGCTTTGGTTTGTTTTCTAGACCCTTTTGAAACTGTTACTTTGCTCTTGAATACCCCATTATTTTTCTTTAAAGCCATTGCTTTTCCTAACTGTATTTCATAATAATCTGAGCTCTGTAACTGTGTGTGGGCATATGTACGTATGTATTTGTGTGCAAAGCAAAGACCTGTCTCTGGAAGTCATACCCCAGGAGGTTTCGAGTCTCTTGTGTGCAGAGCAGGGATAGTCATACACTTGTAGCTGCCACAGATTTGTTTCAGTATTTTTTCATATTACATTTTTCCCACGATCTCACCTTCCATTTCCCAGAGCTTGCCTGATGAGTTTGGAAGCAGTCAACTAAGTCTTTCCAAATGCTGGATAAAGTACAGAATTCATGACTTAGATGTCAAGCAGGACGATGATCCTCTTTTAAATGTCTAACATGCTGGAACAGTTTTAATTCTAGGCTTTGGATTTTTGTAAACTTGTCTTCTGAGGTTATAAACTGACTAATCGCACCAAAATAGAGCTGCTGCAGGAACATAGCAAAGTGTTATCTGTTCTATAAAGTTGTCTGCTGATTCTGAGTTGTCTGAAATAGATATCCCACAATTTGACAACATTGTACCCAAGGTAGGGATTTACAGACTACACTGTGCATTGGCTATCTAGATCTCTAGCATCTGGCCCAGCTTGAAATGAGTATATGCTTATTAGATATAAAATTAAGTCTTTGAAACCTCCCAGTGGGAATTAAATCAAAACAAACAACAAATAACTAATTTTAGCTTTAGGATCTCTAGAGTGTTGTAGCCCATGGAACATCTTGATCAATTCCATGTGTGTGTGATGAGTTTTGTCTTTGTAGGTTACTCTCACATTATAGTTACCAACTCAGTCTTCAACTGTTTTATCTGGGAAACTTGGGAAAATGTTATCATCAGTTCCCTCAGAGTTACGTAACAAGCCGGATAGTAAGGCTGTCTTATTTGTGTTTTTTCTGATGCTTATTTAGCAGCAGACAGACATTTGAGTATAAGTTGAATTCTAAACATAACTGCTCTGTGAAAATATTGTTTAATGTGTGTGCATATGTGAAAACAAGTAAAATATGTGAACTAAAGTTGTGTTTCAGACAGTTCAGTAGTAATAGACAACATAGATGATGTGATTACTGCCTGGCCATGATACTGGCAGAGGAATAAACCCATCCATGCAGAGAGTTGAATACTTTGTCCTCGATGGAAAAATATATATGACCTCCAGTAGATCTTATTTTTCTGATATTTTAATTTTGTAGAAGCGTAGACTGAGTTCCTAACTGAAGAACTTCTATTCTGATCTGGCTATTGCAATTATCAGACATGAAAATTAGAGTTTTATCCTTCTGAACTCCAGTAACTTTCAAACATCAATTGGTTATTGAAAATGAAATCTTGAACTTGGATTTGAAGTACATTTAGCAGAATAGCTGGCAAGATTTGGGCTTTGTTTACCCATGAAGCCAAAAAGTGGAATAAACTTTCAGAAAAGGTCTCTTCCCCATTCTTTTCCAAAACACTTCCAGACTGGTTTTTCACAGAGCTGAAAGCCAAAGCGGATATACTGGAGGAATCTGGGCAATGTTGTTTTGCTTAGTTTCTTCACCTGGTGAAGAGGAGAGAGAAGATAAGGAGTGATCATACTGTTGTTGTCGTTTTAATTAGCAAGGAAAGGCTGGGAAAAATGTACAATGGACTGGAGGGGATGATAAGCTGATAACTGTATCATATTATGCTAGTAATACATCATAATAACCTTGAGGCAATGAATGAAAGCAGAAGGAAGTGGAGGTGCACATGAGGGAAATGAGAGCAGGCACGGTCAAGTAGAGCATAGGTAGGAAGGTGCACAGGGTGGGGGTAGAAGAACACCCAGTCCTCATTAGATACCAAAATTAGCTTCTTGCTACGTGTCTTGTAATCTGAGATTCCTGGAATGAGTCTTTAACATAACACTGAGAGAGTTTTGTTCTCTGTTTTCAATGGTAGTTACTATGCAAAATGTGTGCTTCGGCACCAAAAATAGCCTGGTTCCAACACACTTCTGAAGGGTGAAGACCACATCATGTCATGTCCTTGCACTAAGCTCTGCTTCCTGGCAGGCAGGTTCTTTCTGGAAAGTCCACAGAGATGCTTTTAACCTTATTTGTTTATATAAGAGTTGCTTAAAAAGAATGACCATCCTCCAAATGTCCACCTTCATTCAGGATCCAGCTGGGGATTGTAAAACTAATTGTCGTTCATAAGAACTTGGCTACTCTGTCATGAAAACTAAATAATTCTAGGCAGCCTTTGGATAGCATGGTAAATAAGGCATAGAGCCATGCTGGATAATGAGGAGAAAAATAAATACTGAAGAGTCGCTAGTTCATTAAGTAATGTCTGTACTGTGCATGAAATGAGGCAGGGGAACTGTGCAAAAAGCCTCTCACCATAGGGACTATCATAAAGGGTTCACATAAGGAACTTTACTTCTAGTATTTTCCTGCTTTTAGAATTTAGCTTTGTTACCATTACATTCCTAAGTTCTTTTATGTAGCAAAATTTGAGCGACGTCAATCAGGCTGAGCCCCCAGAATCACCTGGAAGACCCCCTTTTAGATCCGTGGGACAGAAGCTACAGAAGTGCTGGGTAACAATTGTTCGATATCACCTTTGTCTGGTGGGCACCAGATGAGAATCAGACATGCATATTGCAACGTCTCTCACAGAAGTTTTGCTGGTGCCCCCCCAAAACCCAAGTCTCTAAACAGAGTTTGAGGGAAGTATGCAGGATTTACACCTGTCTTCGTGCTTTTGCCTTCTGACATCTATCCCAGGACGTGTTGCCTGTGTCTTTTTCTTTCTCTGTGGCAATATTGTCTTTGTGTTGCCTGGTTGACAGTAAGGAAATTACTGAGGATGAAGGAGAGAGGATCTCCCAGTGCTGCCACCACTCTTAGCCTGTGACACCAGGTCAGGCTGGAACCATCAGCAGCAGGAAAGCCCCGTATAATGATCTCTCTGGGGTGTGCAAAGCAGCACATTTGGAGATTTATGCTTCTACTTTCCCATATGCTATCAAGTTCAGTCTTTTCTTTCCCTCTAATATGGGTTTATATTCAGTGGGCTATTTAAGGCCAAATGTCACACCTTTGCTCCTAGATCTTTGTAACAAGGGTGCCCACGAAGGACGTCCTGCCCTCATTATTGAGCATGGGGAGGCTGGGAGTGAGGCAGCTCTGGCACAGGTGACTAAGTAGGTTTCCTCCTACACAGGTGACTCGTGGAACAAAAGAATCACACAGCTTTGGGCGTGCTTCATGTCACTGACTATAGATGAAATTGGAATACTGTTTTGCCCATATGTTGGCACTCTCCCCCTGTGGAGAAATGAAGCTATGCTTTACCAGTAATTGCAGTGCTTGAATATCTGTGGTGTGTTATGAACTTCTCGTACGTGTCCTTGTGACCTGCATTGTAGGAAATACCAGTAGGTGAGCTATAAAGGAGGTGTTCGTTACGGGGAGTTCCCCTTCTCCCTGTGTTTGATCTCAGGCTGCAGGCCTGGCTACGAGGCCCATAGGAAAACAGTTTCCTGCAACAAAATGCAGACAACTTCTCACGCCTCTGATTCTCCAAAATTATCTCCCAGGGAATATGTAGAAAAACAAACGGATTCTTTACTATTTTAGGAGAAGGATGGAAATAAGTTCAACTCTAATACACTAGCTTTTTTAAGTGCAAAATGACCCTTGCTTAATCAATACTTGGCACTTTAAAGATCAGAGTGTCACTATTAGCTGATTCTCACAACGCACTGTCAGGTAAGTAAAAGTTATGTCCATTTCCAGCCCAGGAAGTTAACATAATGCCTAGCATCATGTTTTCACAATTGCTGCCTACTTAACTTACCCACACAACTAGTCCAGTTCTCAGAGGCTCTGCGTATTCTTGTAGTTATCCTATAATATTCACACTTCTGAATCTGAATGCAAGTGTTTTGGTACTGACACCTGGATCTGGGAGCTGAACCTGAGAGATGTGCTTTCTCCAAACTTGAGCACCCCTAGAAATTCTAGAGCTGGATGCTGTGTGTTGCCAGGTGCCGGGTTGGTTGGCCTCAGGCCCCTGCACTGCCCAGGCTTAAGGCAAGAAGGTTGTATGGTTCTCAGTGGAACTGCAAAATACTTGAGGTTATAGAAGGGTTTGGGAGAGTCAGCCTAATGAATTTGTTTTGGAGGAAAAGTGTTTAGAAAGCAAGAGGGTGCTTAAAGTGCAAATAAAAGTTGCATGCGATGGCATTAAGGTTTTTACATCCTGCTGTTGCTTCCATTAGAAATGCAGGTTACCTTGTTATTTCTGCCAGGGCTCTTTCTCCTTTTGTTCCAGCCTCAGCAGAACGGTATAACTGGGCTGGAGGACAAATTTTTGCCATGCTGTTCAGCAACAACCAAAAAGGAGAGGGGATTGGGAACAACTGCTGTGTCCCCTTTCAGTATGCAGCACGACTTGTTTCCAAGCGCTGTTTTAGTTGGAATGAGTCTGGCTTTCCACTGCCTTGCTCTGTCCCTCTAAACAGTTTCTGTAACCTGTTAGCTCCATTCAGTGTGTTAATGCCCAGCCCTGAATACTGCCCAGAACTCAGCAAACAGGGTTTCTTTGGTCCCGTCTGTTCTCACTCTTGCATGAGCAGGTGGGGGCAAACAGAACAGCAGCCAAAGCCTTTCGGTGGGGGGTTTGGCACTTAGGGAGGGAGAAGCCTAGGCTACAAAAAGGGGCTGATGGCACAGCCTGGAGTAGGACTGCACGACTGAATTGGTGGCTGGCATTGTCCCACTTTTGCATTCAGAGGGCTTCTTTGCTGTCTTGCCCTGCTCAGACTAAGTGCTGCTGCTAATAACAAAGCCAGAGGAGGAACGAGGGATTAAAACCAGAGAATGATGACTCACCCTCCCAGACCGCTCCCCACTTTCAGACCCCACTAAACCACTGTACCTCACCAAAGCCCTGGTGGCTTTTCGTTTATAAATAACCTTGTGTTTGAAATGCTAAAATGTAGAGGCAGGGATTAAAGGGATGTGTGATGCTCCAGCATTAAAACAGCACAGACCTCTTCAAGGGAATTGTGAAGGAAAATTAAAACATAGTTATTTTTGGCAAGGACTGCTGCATCCTGCGGAGATCAAGAGAAAGCACAAAGCAGTTTACCCAGTTCTAGAAGCAGAGCAGACAAGCTGGGTGTGCTGGAACAGGGCTTCACATCAGTGCTTTGTGCTGCTGAAGCTGATCGTGAAGTTGTGGGGTTATCTCAGTTCCTGGGGAATGCATGGAGGAGACTCCCAGAGAAATATCTATTGGGGGTACCAAAACTGTACTTCTTTTCCTTCCTGTAAATTTTGATGAGCACAGCTGCATCACTATCGTCCACTTTATTATAACATCTCTGAATTCACTGCCTGAGAGGTGCATGGCCTCCTGTAACACTTAACTCCAGCAAAGCACAGCCCATGGGATAGAATCATAGAATCACAGAATCACCTAGGTTGGAAAAGACCCACAGGATCACCCATCCAACCATCCACCCATCACCAATGGTTCT
>PPHD01008060.1:1043-22222 GCA_002909625.1 Bambusicola thoracicus | reverse complement strand
ATAGAGAAAAATAATTATGTGAAGTATATTGATCTATTTTGCTACTTCATGTTCGTTCAACAGAGCTATTTAGAATGCTGCTCTGTTCTATTTGTAGGGATATGTCCTGGTCTTCTGTATGTATGTTCTGTTCAGAAGATTCTGAGAGCTCAGAATATCAGCAGGTAAAATGTTAGTTCGAAATATATTTCCTTCGCTGTCTTAGCCTAGATCATATGTATAAACCAGTGTGTCTTGGTGATGCTAGAAAATTAGATCATGACTTAGTGTTACTGTTTTTATAAATGACTTGTTTATACTGATTATATAGGATGACGCAAAAGCAAATTCTAAGAGGTTCCCCAGTAGGTAGAAAGGAAAGGCTTCATTTCTGTCTTCCAAATATTGTAGCTGTATTGCGAATACTTGTTCATGTGTGTGCATACAAATGTGTATGTAAACATAGTAACCTGTCCTGACCTGAACTTCTAGCACTGTATGCATATATCTGTATATGTAAATATGCACACAGTGCTATTAGTTATATATCTCTGATCTTTGACAATGGCATTTATCACTGTTCCTTGTTGTCTTACTACTGTAAGAATAATCATAGATGTGTTGATAGAAGGTGTTATTTTGCAAATTTGGGAACCATTATTTTTGGAATGCTTATTGAATGAAATGCCAAGCAGAAATGATCGCTCTGGTGCGTGTGTTATGTCCACATTTGCTGGGAAGTGAGACGCCTCTGTAGAATTTCTTTGTAGACTGGCCAAAATTTATCCCGTCCAAATGACACACATCATGCTAAATTAACTTTGAGCACTGGCAGCAGTATGATCTTGTCATTGTGGTATTCCTGCTTCATTGATTAACTGAGGCACTTAGTTTTGATGAAACACTACTCTACAGCCATACTACTTTTCACTCTCAAACCCAACTTCAGATCTTCATGCCTGTATAGCTGTTATCAAAGAATCACAGAATGGCTTAGGTTGTAGTTAAAGACTTTCTAGATCCAAACACCTGCCATGGGCAGGGTTGTCAACCTCTATGTCAGGCTGCCCAGAATCCCATTCAACCTGGTCTCGAACACCTCCAGAAATGGGGCATTCACAACCTCTCTGACAACCTACTCCAGTGCCTCACCACTCCCTGATTAAAAAATTTCTGCTTAATATCTAACCTAAGTCTCCCCTCTAAACTGTTATGCATGACAACTGCGAAGAAAGACTCATGCTGTTGATTATTTTCACCTGTGCACTGAAGTGATCAAACAGTTTGTCGATTGCTGTTTAGGAATTAGCGTCCACTCTATATTGGTAGGCTAATGTCAGGAGTAGTTTAAGGCAGACAAAAAGGCAAGCAGACACTGGTGGAGATAAATACAAGACCACCTTGGCATTGCAGACTGCATAGACAATTAAGCTTTGTTGAGTGGGGTGTTCAGCATTACTCAAACACCCACACTTCAGTGTTTAATGTCTCAGAGTTTGAAAGTAAGACTTTGGCCTGGTCCAGAGTTACAGGAAAACTGTGCATCAGTTAGGCAGGAACTTCTAACTTCTGGTTCACTGGTGTTCAAAGATCCTGCATTTGTCACTAATATAATTTCTGCAGTGTAAATGGACCTGATCAGCAAATTAATAAAATGTAACTTGCTTTGACAGAGCCAGAGGGAGACATAAAAGAAATATACTGGAGACAGGAGAATGAGACATGTCGCAGAAGAAACAGTGTGGCTGCCCTTGAATGCCTGGTGATGGCATATTGTGCTTTGCTGTCAGTCTGTTGACTCATGTACACTTCAAAAGAGCTCTCAGGAGAGGCAGTTATGCGAGTCACTGCCTGATGCACTGTAAATCATGGCTGTGCTTTTTTTGTTATTTGAATGGGCCTCGAGTGAGCCTAATGCTGTTTTGAAAGATCATCTAATGTCATTGGAACTCGGGGATTTCAATGAATGTGGGGCAGAGGGATGAGGGAATACTCGCCCTCACGGACAAGATTAGTCAGAGCTACTTCAGGATTGTCTGGTCATCTGTTCTTTAGTATGTGCTGCAGGTCAAAGCTAATAAAGTGGTAAGAATCAGGAGCTTCATGGAGGTTATGTTGAACAGAGGTGGATCCAAAATCTTAGTGTGCTCTCACCTCTATGTCCTCTCTCTTGAAGCTGTACCCCTGAGATTTGATGAAAAAGCAGGACAAGAGCTTTAGAGAGTTGGTGCAGGGATTGGTACTGTCAGCTGCTTTTTTTGTCATCGACTTTCCTCTTAAGAACAAACAAATGCTTCTGCAGTAAAGGGATACCAGGTGGCACTGAATAAACTGTGAAATGCTGCAGTCATAATGCTGTAGTAGAACCACATCAGGAATTTTAGTCCAGATTCCTAAGGAAAGAACTCTTACACTATTGTGTTGCTTTTGTCTGCTGGTCTGCAGGATATCTCCATAATTTTAAAAGTAGGCCAGCTTCAGATACATTTCGCAGAATGGAAGAGGCTTATTGTTCTTAATGAAGATGAAGAAGATGGGTGAAGGTGGATCTCCCCACAGAAGGAAATGTTTAGATTGGAATTCAGGTGTGTTCTTAGTGACAAACCGACAAGGGGGAAATTTTGAATGCCCCGTGTACAAGAAAAACTTTGAACAAAGTTTGCATTCCAATTGAAATAGGATGGTAAAAACGTGAGATGCAAAGCTATAGGTAAACCCTGAAAAGCATTTTACGCTCACTGTGTGAAGTTGAAATTGTGCTGCTTACAGTTACAGACTGGAAATTCAAAGCACAGAACCAACTATGTAAAGACTTGCAGAACCATATTAAACCATAATATCCAAGACAAAGATTATTTCTTGAACCTCTGGTGCTGTCAATTCAGGAGTTCCCAGGGCTATCTGGTTTGCCTTTTGCTTTGCTGCTGAGAATGGAGGAAATCACATCTCTTGAGACTGCTGTGGGGATAGTTTTGAGCTATTTTAAAATTCACAGGAGGTAGTTAAGAAATTTGCTTTCTTATGTTGCTTTACAAAACCCAGGAGTATTATTTTAGATGTCCTTCAATGATACCATGATTTCCATATACTTTAAGAATAGAACAGGTCTCAGTTTGCTAACTCATACTGATGTGGCTATCGGAGCTTACAGGAGGAGTATTACTGTTTTAGCAGTAGCAGTGCTCTGTCACAGCAGATAGAGCTTGAAGCAGATTATATCCAGCCTCAAAGACACAACGCAAACACTAGCGTATAGACCTCAGATGTTAACCTGATTCTAGGCTTTGGCTGGTGGATAGCTGTCATTAGAATAGGAGAACTAAGTCAGGAGACCTGACTTTGGTGTCTGATACTGAAGGATGCAGCCAAGGGATCCAGTAGTAGTCTTTCTATATCTGTAAAACTAGAACTGTTCTTGGGCGAAGATTAGGGAAATGGTTATTTCCACTTTATGTGATGCCATTTGCATTGTCACAAGTATGACCGAGCACACACAATTACTTTGTGATGTTTGATCTGCATCCTCTGCCTTCATATAAAGCTACTGTATGTGGTTAATATTTTCTGGTCATTGCATTCTGACAGGATGACAGCCAGCCAGCTGTGTGTTTATACAGCAGCAGTGAAATGGTGCTCAGTACCCCACAATTGGTACAAGTGGTTATGTCAGGTCTCACAAGCAAGTGCACTGAGTAGAATGGTGATGCCTGTGCTTGCCACTCATGACCTCTTCATGTGGGCAGCAAAGGGTTAAAGACTGAAAAAGGAACTATCAAGTACTCCCCAGGCTCTGAGTAGCAAAGGAAGAGTGGGCAAAGAGAGGAGGAAGATTAGAGATCCTGCATTTAAACTGAGTGGCTTTCAGATGGACTACAAAGCAGAAAAAAAAAAGAAAAAAATTAAAAGGCCAAAATATATCTGGTTGTTGCATAGAGCGGGCCTTAGGAAATGAGTGCTGGGGAGGGTTTTCCATGGATGGTCAGCTAATGTGGGTGTGCTGTGATTCTAAATTTACTGCGTACTGTCTGTTGTAATTCTGATCTCTCTGCTAGCGTACCTTCACTGAAGTGGCTAAATTAGGCCTTACTGAAATGCATTTGCAGCTGATAGTGAAAGTAAGAGCCACTGTGAGAACAAGAATGGAACTTTTTTTTCTGATTGTGCTATCTAGTCTTTCCGTGAGTCAGATTTATACTGGCTAGAACATATGCAATAATACAAAAATCAAACCTGTGCTTATCTGAGCTGTACTTGCACTGATTACTGTATCAGGAGAGCTGAACTGGTAATGAATTACATATCTGAATTCTAGCAAGGCAGGTGTCGTCTGCCTAACTGTGCCAAAAGCCTCAGTATCAACAGCGATTGTGAATGATGTAATGCCACCTTACAGCCAGAACCATCCTGAGATCATGAGCTCATTTCATATAAAATAACAATCAGTTGGAAATACCTCTCTGTTATAAGTAATCTGCCAAAAAATTTACTAGTTAGTTTTCTCCTGAACGTGGCAAGGAGACTGGGGCAGCTCTTGCTGGCAGAGCGTTTGTTGGGCCAAAACCATTCAGACATTTTGATCATGATGCTGCCAGCATCTACTCTAAAATTCATTTAAAACCGACTGTAGAATGAGCATCTAAAAACACAGAGCAGATGTGAAGATGTGCCACACACCTGAATGTCTCTTTTCTGTACTGTGCTTTATTGCAGCTGGAGAAAAGAGTGGAGTTAAGATGATAGGCAGTTTTGGCAAGGATTTCTGTGTGCTACTTATATCTTTAGCAGTAGTTTCCAAGCTCTTGCAGTTGCTGCAATGAGTGGTGATCTTGGGATACCTCAGAATTCTCTAGCATACTATGAGGAACTTTTATGAGAAGCTTTTTTTGGAAAGAAATGATCTGCCACCCTCCCTTCCCCCCACATTTATTTGGCTCAGTAGGCCTCCAGGTTAATGGTAGGGTTGAATAAGAAAATTTTCCCCTTGCTATAATATATTTGGAGTATATCTGCACTATAAGAAATTGGCAACACTGATATTTATACTTATATGGCAAACAGGTATTGGATAGGAGAGATTATCCCATTACAAGCAGAAGTGAAATAAAGATCTTACCCGTGTCCTGAGCTCACAGAAGGGCTCCAAGGGGAGCAATCTCCAGATAGAGATCCTTCCTCCTGGGGAGTCAGTCCTTAAATGGGGGGTCTAGGAGGGGTGGCCTGGCTCCACCCCTTCCGGTCACTCAGGTGAAATTGCGTTCACCTGTGCCCGTGCAGCTGACTCAGCGCTCGCCTCAGGTGGTCAATCAGGCCGTGATTCAACAGTTCCCATACAATACTGTAATATAAAAAGAACAAATTATGTACGGTTATATATTTAGCTAGGCTTTTTTTTTTTTTTAAGTTATTTATAAGAGGGGGAGAAGCTACTTCTAACATAAGTACGTGTTTCTTTATTACTGAAATTTCCATGCTAAGTAATCACTGACATCTTTTTCATTTTTCTTTTTTTATCTTTACTTGGCCCTCACTGACTTTGAAGTTTGGTTCAGGTCAAATTGTACATTCATCTTTTAAAGCAGCTGAAGCGATAACCTCAGTTTGTCCTCTAGATCCTGAAAGCTTATGTTTCTGTTCAACTTTAATTCAGTTCTTGATGGTCTGTACTGAAATTACTAGAGGCACTGAGTGATTTATTTTTTAATGAAAAAATGGGGCACGCATCAGGCATTGCAAGAATGTATCTTAAATAGGAAAAAAACCTCTCCCATATTGCTGCAGCTATCACTGGTCAGTTTTTCTCATAGAATCTGATATATGAACCATGAAAACAGGACCCTTGAGGGAATAATTCATTAATTAGCACTTTTTCCATTTGTGATTATTGGAGAAATAAACTACTGTATTGGAATTTCCTTTTTACCCCTGGAGACGGTAAACAACGTTAATACGTCACGTACACCAGGGTAAAAGTATCATAGATACTTTTCATAACAGTTAAGAAGGTAGTTCTATAAACTTACATTTTCTTCATCACCACATCTAGTAGATTTCTATCATCTTTGTGCTGGAGAGTTTTGCACTCTCCTAGATAGAGACTGCATTAGGACGTCCATTTTTGATGATGAGCTGTCTTTCCAGAGCAAGTGTGTAGGCACCTTGGAGAATGGCCACTGCAGGATGGGTTTGGAATCATTCTCAAAACTGCTGGACTAGGGCCTTGGATTGAAGGGTTTTGTTTGTTCCTTGTTTTCCTTTGTTTGTTTTAATTATTTTTTTGCCCTTTACTTTTACACAAGGGGACCCGCATGACCAGTAGGTCTGTTGCTTCTCAGTGAGAGCTCGTAACAAGAGGAGAGGGGAGAGCTGGTGTGGCTGAATAAAAGTGTGGAGGTCACACATGATTCTCTGCCAACAAGAGTGCTTGGTGAGAGGGGAAGCAGGAAAAATTTTGACCAACTTGAAACGCTGACAAAAGTGAGGCTGACCTGGAGGCAACGCCAAGTCTGTGGAGTGAGGAAGTCCCAGCACTGGTGTTACTTTACAGAAGTCAGTGACTCTGCAGCACTTAATAAAGCAACTGGTTGAGAAATTCCTTTGCTAAGCCTGAGTACCATGTGTTTTGGGTTGGGCTTTTTTTTTCTTTTTTTAAATGCGTGTGTGAGATGGTGCCAGGAGGTGTCAAACCAGAATTACAACGTGAAAGAGGAGTTCTGAGAAAATATAAGTAGATTACTAAAAGAGAAAGGAGAGTCTTGGATATGTAAAGCTGCAGTTCAAAGCTCTGTGATAGCTGGGTCATGAAGCTCTGACACAGGAGGATTTATACAAGGAATCTGGGCCTGAGTGAGAGCAAAGCTGATCCAGAGCTAGAATCAGTAGTCAGTTTAAAGGGAGTTAGCTTTGGATTCAGCTGACTCTTCTGTAAGGTCAGCTGTTATTCGAGGCCTTGAGACTGAACCTGAGTTCTCTGTGAAAGGTTGTAGTAAGCTTTGATTCTGCAGCTCTTAATGCCATGAATAATCATGATATCCAGAAGAGCAGAAGCTGCAGAAGAAGCTGCTATTGTCTTCTGAGGCAGCTTTTGGGTGCTTCTAGTCTGGTAGCATTCATGGAATGAGAACAATCTGATGCTGTGGTTCTTTGCAAGTCCTCATTTGCTATGCTATTGTGGGTAAGTTATGATCCTCATTTAAGGACAGAAGACAGAGATGCTTATGGGGGAGTTGGAGCAGTATGTTACAAAGGCTATATTTAGCTACTATATATTCTTTCTTAGCGCATTACCAAGAGTTGACATATATTCACTAAAAATGCCTTGGACCTGTTCCCAGTCTGATAGTATTTATCATGAGTTTAACTTTGGTATCAGTGAAATTACTACTTACATTTCTTATTCTCTGATGCAGAGGAATTTAGGTGCTTGCATTTGCTTAAACTGTTGGTAGTCCTTGATGTTGATTGTAGTCTTCCTTGGCTCTGTGCACCTTTGCCTCTCAGTAATAGCACTGAAATACTTCTGGGTCTATAATGCAGCTTCTTCAGTAGTACCTACTAAGGTAGTGAATTAGTTGCCATAGTTCAGTTCATCACTCCCTTTTTCTGCAATTAACAGAATGCCTTCGCAGACACATCCATACATATAAAGTCAGTGTTAAAGCATTATAACTGCATAATGATCATGCAATGGACGAGTACTTGGTTCATGAATTTTTATTTGACCACTTAAGGAGGGGAGAAAAAAGTAAAGCAGGTAAGAAAAGAGGATAAAAAGGGAAAATCTCTACTGAAAAAGTAATTTCTGCATTTCTGAGAAATGTCCTGTGTAACAGACTGAAAGTTTGGAAATCTAAGTAAAGGCCTTCAGTAAAGGCTTAGGCACACTTAAATTTCTTGGAGAGTTATTGTGTGCTGTGTTGTAGTAACTGTGACTGTGCGTGTGCTGCTAGGTTATGGGAAGCCTAGGGTAAGAAAGTGTTAGTATGAACCCCCAGGGAAAAGGCTTAATTAAATCATTCTGTCTCCTCTTAGTGACAGGTTAAAAGCAACCACATACTGTATTCCTGCAGCATCCTCTGAATTGTCATTATTTGGTTATATTTCAGCATCCTGAGGTGGAACTGCCCTGCTGAAGTAGTTAAAACCTGTATCTGCAGTGTTTCTTGTTTGGTGCCAGTATTGTTTGTTTTCAAGATACCGGATTAAATGGGAAAGGTTTCAGTTAGATCTAGTTACCTCATTAGAGTGATTATGCAACTTTAAAAGTATTTTGGGACTAATGACCTGAGTTCTTAGTGCTGGTCAGCACTGTATTCACTGGAGTGCAAAGTCTAGCTTTGTATATGGCATTTGTTTGACTAGGCAGTCAGCCCTTGGCTTAATCCCTAACACTGACTGTCGAAGGAAAACTTGGGCTGAATTTACTTTAAGGAATGAATGCATGCTGTGATATGCTGGCACTCTGTGTCCCGTTCCTTCATTCATACCAGCTGGGAAACTGGACGGCGTGTTTACAAACTCCTGTCTGGCCAATATATACACTGCTGTTCCACATGGAAGGAGAGGCATAGTAAATGCTGATTCATGTCAGGTCTTGCCCTGTTAGGACACAGTGCCCCATGAATGTGTCCTCAGCACCCTTAGTAACCTTAATAGTCTCTAAAGTTCACAACCTCCAAACGAAGGAAAAAAAAAAAAAAAAAAGAGATTCAGGAGCAGTTTTATGTGGGTTTTCTGGAATAGTTTATTCATTTACAACCACATTAAAAGTACAGCTGAACAGGCTTACTATCTTACATACGCATTCTATTTATTTATTTTTATCTCCCTGTGTTTGTTTGCTGAAAGCTAGTTAGATTGATTTAGTATCATTTCTGGTATCACGTGGTCAGCTCTCACCCACAGATCAGGTGATAAAAATCAGCAATCCGGAGGTCTGGGTCAACCCTGCTGTTGTGCAGTGTCTTATTTTCTCCTTAATCTGAGACCTAGGAGTCATATTTGAAAGGACCAGAACTGGGAGAAATTGATTTTTAAGTTTTCCAGAGGAAGAATTCATTATTTCATTAGTTTATATCCAGCCTGACAGGGAAGGAAAAAAGGTCATTCTTAGAAGCTTTTATGTTTTCAGATCATTTTACTGGTTTCCTCTACTTGAATATAATACTGTGAGATTCTGTGGAATTCCAGCTTCAATTCAGACCATCAGGTAGCTACACCTGTGAGAAGTAGGTAGCTAGTCTTGCATTGCTCTTGCATATAAAACCTCTTTTGGAAGGATTGTTGTTCTTCCAAGTCACTAAATTCACTTGACTCTACAAACAGAAGGAATCGCAGTAGCTGTGGTTTCCAGTATCATAAGGAGTGTTCATGTCCTCCTTTAGACTCAGGTTGTAGGCTTCCTCTATCTTCGTTCGCTCCTGGAGCTCTTTTTCCACCATATTGTGGAAACATTTTTTTTAGCTGTGATCTTTAAATCTGGCAAGTCATTCAAAGGTAATGCAAGTCATTAGCTAGAATTAGCTAGAACAAACATATGCTGCTTAGTCATGATGTGACACACATCCTAAGGGAATGTTCCAGCTCGTGGATTCCAGGGTGCTCTGTAAGAGATCTTTTTCAGGCTCTTGAAACCAAATATTTATCAAATTAGAGAGAATTGCTTCCTCTCTCACTCAACTGTGCTATCACAGAATATGGTTCGTATCTTTGCTTTAATGGCTGTGTAGTTATTTATGCAAAGTTTTATAAAGTTGTTTAAACAGCTTTCCTAGCTGAGAGACTTTCCTAGTAGAGACTTACCCCAAAACAACCCATATGCTGTAAAGCATAGACACAGTATTATAGATCCCTGGGTTGAAGTCCAGCTTAAGGACATGAAACAAGACCTTCCGTATTACCTGTAAATAATAAAAAAAACTAATAAGATAAATACTAAACATACAGGAAAAGCATCTTGTTTTGGCTTTTGCAAGTAATGTATATAACTTAGAGACGTTCAGAGCTGACCTACGGACTCAAGTTATCTTGGTGAGCGCTCTAGAGGACAAGCCTGGTTGAAGAATTCTGCTGTGATACTACAGGGGTCAATCAGTCACATACCTATTGGGTGATGCAGAATGCATTTGAGGACACACAGTCACGAAAGTTTAACCACCCACAGGGATTAAAAGTAGCTTCTGCAGAAATCAGTTGTTCTCATAGGCATCTGGTAGTATGTAGTAGTTTGATGTTGGAGATTTTCTTCTGTTTGTTCTACTTACATTGGAGCTACTGATACAGAAAATAATTAATTTAAATATGTTCCAGTATTGTCATGTTAGAGTGAAAACCAAGAAATAAAAATGTAAAAGTAACCTTGAAGTATTCATGGAAAGATCTCAATTTCTTAGGGAATAATAGATCTAAATAACTATTTGTATATTTTTCACACTTAATATAAAATAAAATAACCATTGTTGTTTCTAGGTGTTGCTTGACACATCTGAAAATGTGACTAAACAGAGTGTGCAACTGCGTTACAGTTGAAGACATAACACATAGTGTGCTTTAGTGAACACCACCTACCATTTCCCATCCTAAAGGAAACATTTACGCCTTTTTTTGTTGTTCCCAGGAGCATTTTCATAGAATCTGGAAAATATATATACTTTGCAGTATGGATAGAAGATCAACAAAGTAGTTGGCTCATTTTAGTCTCTGTAGGCAGTAGGAAACAGCAAACTTTTTGGAGAAAGCTGCCAGACTACTCACTTCAAAGACTAACATAACCTGATAGATCCAAGGGTAGCTCAGAGTTCTCTATAGCAAAACCAACTGCTTGAATTCAGCCTGCTACTACATAAGCAAACCTTGCAAATTCAAGTTATTAATGCCTGTGAAAATTGTTGCTGTAACCAAGGAACTGTTCAAGTCTGCTATAGTTTGTGTCTGGATATGTTAAAAATGCAATGTGACATGAAGAAACAGGAAGAACAGTTTTAGGGATTAAACTTCCATCTGTGCTAGTATGCCTAACTGTTAATTTAACACCAAGTTTAATCTCATTCCAGGTCTATGTTTGCTCAATTACCTGGGGTAAATGTAAAGTGGATTTATTGGCATTGTTTCCGACTTATGCTGAATTAAATCAGGATGTGAAATCAGGATGTGGCCTAAACCATACCAAGTACAATGTTCTTCTGGAGTTCTCTTTTCAGTGCTTATTTCAGTTTAAGCTGATGAATATTGTTGGCAGTTTCTACTTTTTTTTTGTTTGTTTGTTTGTTAGAAAATAAGTATGGTTGTCACTTAGGTTTGGTTTAATGATTGGAGTTTCAGGAGTTTCCTTTACCTGAGCAACAGTACGGTAGAGGAAGGACAGGATAATGATACATAATTGGATGTAAAATAAGTTAGTTTAGTCACTCTTCTGGGGAGATACTGCATGCTGCCCCTTGATATGCTGATGTGTATTAATTTATCACTGTTTCTAACATGAAGACTCGTAAGCAGTCCCCACGTTCACTTTTGTTCGGTGTGACTACACAGCCAAGCTGCTCTAGTACATCACTACATCAGTATTCTCAGTTGCTGTGCAAAGCCAGTTAAGTTTTCACTGAAATCCTTCAGAGGGCCCTATAACATCCTTGATTTGTGCTCTGAGCAAGTAGTGGTCATGTTTACAGTTGTAGCCTTTGAGAAGTGTCTCAGTATTGATGCCTCTGAGCAAGAACAGTTTTTCAGGGAGAAAGCAGCAAGGTTGGATATTCCTGGGGAAGACATTTAGGGAACAGGGGCTGAAGATGTCATGGACCAACACCATGGCTCTCGCATGCAAGACAGAAAGTACAAGAAGTGGTCTGGCCCTGCTCTGCAGAGCTGAAGGGAAGTCTGTGGTTTGGCTGCATGTGGAAATACCTCACATGCAGCCTGACAAGGGTCTGTATCCAGTGGTAGAGGGCACAGGCATAGGAGAAGCCTGCCGAGCCAGGGCTTCTCTTTTGACATACTGAGCTGTGCTCCACAAGATGTAGTGGATCCCCCTCTGTGAGAAGGACGAAGCACAGCAGTATCTCAGCAGAGAAAATTTTCTCCACTCCACAGAGGGGAGAGAATAACAGGGACCTGAACAACAGGTTGGGTAAGGTCTCTTCATGTGAGTAAGACAAGTGTTACAGGCATGGTTTTATAGCTGCTCCTACGGACCCACGTTCCATGTTGGGTCTGGTGAGTGTGAAAGGTCTGGCCTTTCTTGGTGGGATTCATGCAGTTGTAATGTGGGATCTTCTACCAGGGTAAGAAAGGCAACAAATCCAGCAGCATCCTATTGGAGTTGTGTGTCCCCTTTGCCCAATGCAAATCTTGTCAGCACTTCAGCTTCTGAAATGAGTCCAGGACTGTGACATTGAAACAAAATTCAAGAAATCAATTACCTTGAGATTACTGTTCTGTAGTTGGGTTTTCCCTGTTCTTGGAGTCAGCAGCCTTCAGGGTGCAAGATGAAGTTTGTGACTACACAGGGATAAAGAAAAGAGGGTGGTGTTGGTGGTCCAAGGACCAGGCCAGGAGGCCCTTGAGGCCCCAACAAGGGAGAGGTTGATCTCCACACGGAGTACTTTTTTTAATTTGGTATGTACTGACATATGGGTGTAGGATATTTTCAGAAAAAAAAATGGCACTTGCAAAGTACGGCTTCTAGTTTAATCAGATGTGTTCTCCAGGTACTGGATCTTGCTATTTTCATTTCCAGTTCTATGTGAAGAACTTGTCCTTTATTAAAGAACTCTAGTCTGCTTAAGAAGATAATAGCTGCCCACCACCAACAGGATTTTGATTAAACATTTTTAAATACAGGTTGTGGGTCAGAATGCTACTTTAGGAGAATGGTAGCATAATATATTAAAATAAATTTTGCCCAGGAGTTCTCAATACATTAAAAATCACCTTTGTACTTGTAGTTGTTAAATTAGGTATCTTTGGAAAGAGAAACAAATTCTCTCTTCAGTTTTTTTTTGGCCTTTGCTGTATAATGTATCCAGCAACATTAATATTTACCTTGAAAATTATTTTGTCTAGTCTGTAAAAAAAATATATATGTACATATAGGCATAAGATTATATTAGCAATTTTGTCAGGAAATCCAGATAGCCAAATTATGCTGTTGCACTGGTGCCATAGTCATTACTTAAAATGAAGGCAGAGCTTTGGGCTAAGCCATGAAATAGGACTCCAGTGAGACTGGCCAAATGTGTAATAGATGAGACCTGGCACTGAAGAGATTAGGAAGTCAGAGTAATATGGTAAGAGTGATATGCATTTTTTGTGGTGTCCATATAAGAAAATGGCTAATAAACAGAATGCCTATTTAAGTATGCAAAATGAGAGAACTCTTTACTAAGTCCTAACCAAATCAGTCAGTCCAGATCCAGAAGCTGAATTCCCATTTTGCCAAACCTTTTCCTAATGTTGAGAGATCTGCACCGAATAAGTGGTTATCCCAAGGGCTGTTCTGGCATGTTCTCTACAATGCCCACAGATAAAAGGACAGCAAGAACATTGGCAACAACAATACTTCCAGTCTGCGCTGCTAATAATTTTTAAACAAAGGAAGAGAAATATTTCTCCTTTCAGCATAGACCACAAATGGGATCTCTCAAGTACATGATGTTAGAGAGCTGAAAATTGAGGTCTGTAAATAATTGCTGCTATATGACTTTTGCTGCATACACTCTAAAACAGTGTGCTTACTATAGCAGTAGTACTTTGCAGTGATTACTTGCAAAAGATACCTCTCTCTGGTCTTATTCATCAGTTGTAATTAAGGGACTTCTTTGCCACAAAATACACAGGTTGCTCCAAAAGTAATGCCTCTGACTTATTTTCATGGAAAATACAACGGATACAAAGAGCACAGTAGCACTATTTGATAGAGCAAATTCTCAGCCGCAAAACACTCTTTTTCCAACAGTCACCACCATTATATATGCATTCTTGCCTGTGATAAACAGGAGCCTGCATGCCATACTCATAAAAATCTGGACAAGTGGAGGTGATCCACTGTGGTCACTGCTGAAATGTGCTGCCCATCACTTCACTGTGCTGACACCCACTGTTGGGCCTCCATAAAAATTCAGCGAGCAATGATGAATATCATTGGTGCAATTTTTTCTGCATGGGAGATTTCAGTGACACACCTTTGCTTCATACACACTTCCATGTCAGACACCGTTCTGTCAGACTGCCCCTCCACTGCTATCAGTCACACAGCAACAAAATGTAACAGGATATTGGTGGGAAGGTTCAGCCTCTGCTGCTGTACCACCAAAATTCACCTCTGCCGTCATGGGCCAATGTGATAAAACTAGAAGGCATTCTTTTCGGGACAATTCTCGTATAATTCAGCTGTTAAAGTGAGGGTTGTAATGGAAAAAGATGTTGTCAAAACAGTTTGAGTAAACAGGAAGAGATTATTGGTGAGTGATTGATCAAGATTATTTGTACTTTTCATTGTTTTAACATGAAAGGCAAAAGTTTTCTTAGAAACTTAGGGAGGTAACTAGTACTGAAATGCCATTTTAATATTTGGCTAAGCAGTACAGTGCTATTGTAAGTTTGGAAGGGAAGGTTAAATAGCAAACTGTTTAGCTGCTACTGCTTCATTCAGGCAAACTTTCAAAGTGTAATCAAAACCATATCCATCACATAGCATGTCTCTTCACTGTTCTTGCCAGAAATATTTCTATATAAATCAAATATTTTTCTTTCTAATCAGAAAGAGTTCTGTGACCTCCAAAGGACATGGAGCCAGAAACATCAGTTTCAGTCTCAGCCCTCATGTGGCTTTTGGTATATTTCATTCTTCTGAAGGGTAGCAGTAGCTGTCCAAGCAACTCCTCTTAGAATTAGTCCCTACTGTTTAGAGGGTGGAAGGGAGCAGGGACCCAGCAGATGCCATTAGGTCCAGTACTTCATCTGCCATATGGAAAGGAGAAGAAACTGCTCTGCTGTAGCCTCAGAGTGTCAGGTCCATTACAAATGAATGCAGACAGGGGGAACCTAACTATGATCTGGGTTCTACCTCCGTATTACTGCATTCTGGTCTTGGTTATGCATTGTGTGAATGTGGGAAGATTTCTACACCAATATCTCCACTGGATCTACTTGATGACGAATAGATCTCTCAGATACCTTGAACACTTTCCACCTTGATAGAAGCATTTGTCCTCTCCTAAGCTCTGCTAGTTTACTCAGTAACCATCTGCTACCTTGCTGGAAATGTAGGTCTCTCTGCCTCTGAAAGGTCACGGAGGACAGCAAAACAATCCCAGCCAGCCCAAAGTCCTGGCCTTAGTCATGCAGTGATGTCACAACACAGCATTTGACAACAAAATGTGTATACAAGGAACTATTTGGTGTAGCAAATATTTGTGCTGCGTGTTGCTTTTAGGTCAGAATTTTACCATTAAAGGCTCTGTGTAACACATAAATTGTCCGAACAGTTAATGTCTGAACTGAAATTTGTAGGGTTGCTTACAACGTAACTCATGCACAAATCTGCCTAAGTAAGGATGGTAGTTATCTCAAAGATATTCAAGACAAAATGAGAGGAGGTTGGAAATGGGCACTGCCCCTGCCACTAAGTCTGCGACCAAACCAGCTGTTGAATTTTGCAGCTGTGCTGACCACAGCCCATGCGCTGTGCTTACTGGCTGTTCACTCTCCAGGACTTGTCCCTGTGCAGCCACTGCTACTGCAGTAGTTGCTACTTCCAGTGCCAGCCCATGAGCTTTACGGGCTGCTCTTCCTGCCATACCTCTCTCTATTTGGAGGCAACCTTTGGTTGACATCCCCCACACCCTTCCCTGCCCCCCTGAAACTTTTGCTTTTAGTTTGCCCATCCTCCATCTTCTGTCCTGGGGCCAGCAGGTGGAGAAAGCACTGCTGGTTGGAAAAGAGGACACTATTTATATGCAATCCTGTTTCCTCAGGAAGACAAAAAAATAAAAGTGGTGAAGCAGAAGACTTGATACAATTTTAATTCAGTGATGTTATTCTGCTATTGTTTGTGCATATCAGTTGAATATGTACCTGAATTGATTGTGCCAGCTGTATGCATAGCAAGACTTCTGATTTCCAGGAAATTTCTTAGTTTTGCTTTAAAATGGCAGTCAGAGTCCTCGGACTGCATTTTTAAAACTGGCCACAGAGGAGCTGATTAAATGCAAATTGTTGATTTCCATATGAAATACGAAGTAAACTTCTCACAGAAGCAAATCAGCAAAACTGACATGTGGCTTGATCTGACTTCTCCTTGATGGTTTCTTTTGTTTCACTTGGATTGCACTCCATATAGTCAGTTCTGTTCTTTCTCTCACTGGGAATGATCCTCCTGCTTTTCTGCCAACATTGCTCCTGGACACACGCTACCTAATGCTCCTTTGTTCTGCACAGGTACTTCTTCTATCATTTTACCACTCAGAAAACAACCGGCCAGGGCCTGTCTAAACATACTCTTCCAGCCAGATTTCACCATATTTGGCCTATTGGTATCTGCTTTCAAGACCAGGAACTTTTTCCTCGAGATATTGCAGTATACAAAGTAATTGGGGATTCTCAAGCAGCAAAGACAAAAACAGTACTTTTTCTCATCTATCAAATATACTGATGTCACACCATCCTGCAGTGCTCTCAGCAGCATGCTAATTTCTGTCACTCACTGCTATAAGACAGTAATAATCATGGTTCCCTTTTCAATACCAGCAGCCTTCATCTCTCCATTCAGTTTATCTTCCCCTTTTGATATTTTTCCTGAGCCACATGCAAAGAATTTTGATCCTTTTATTAGTCTAAATTCCCACCTTCCTTCAAAAACTCCCTACCAACTTAAACTACCAGCTTTTCTCCTTCTGACTCTCACCAGTAGGTTCTTATGCCTTCTGATCACTTAAGAAACCCCCTGTAACATTTAGTCTTAGCTCTTTGTCGCTATTATTGTTGCCTATCGCAAAGATTTCCTGAACCAGCTCTTTTGCGGGAGCCCCTCTACATTCTCCTCTGATCAATCGTTCCTTTCATGTTGACATTCTAACTGCTTCCTGTTCAATCTCAAAAGCTCCTTTTTCAGCAGAGAAATCATGAAAGCACCTTTGTTTAATCTTTCTAGGTTTTTCGCCAGATATGTTTGAAACTCAATCTTTATTAATCTTTCTCAGTAGGTAACTAATAGCTCTATTACTAATGTTTTCCTTTCTCTTGATAGTTTTTGTGTTCTTGAGCTTGGTACTGCCTTCTGTGCCCATTATTGCTTATGTACTAGTTATGCAGGCATCTGTTTTTCTTTCTTGTTAAGATAACATACCTACTTCCCGTAGTCTGTAGTGATTCCCTTTCCATACCGTGGTTTCTTTTCCATAGCAGCCTAGAAAACTCACACCAGACTGTAATGTTTGGTCATAGTTCTCCCTTCTCTGTGATCGCGTCAGCTTACAGCAAGAGATATTTCAGTTATATTCAGGCTGCTTGGGCTGGATCATGAACCACGTACAGATTATCTTGTGCCACTTTGTGGATTTATAGAGCGTAGATAAAAAACTGGCACTAGAAATGCTTAGAATGTTACAGAGACATCACTGAAATTGGTTTAGAAGGCTGAGAAGAAGCAAGCTTGGTGTGTAGTACAGATACCTGCCGGAACAGAATGTGCCTACTACATAGCACCAAAGGTAATAGGACATCTTGGGACACAGCTGATAGGCAGAGGACTGTCTGGGTTAGCTGAAAACAGACATATCTGGACAATGGAATAGGCTGAGTCCTCACTCAGAACATAAGGAGAACTGCGAACAAGCCTGCTTCTTGCATGACGCAGACATACATCAGAGAATAAAATACTGGATTAATGCCTTGCCACCAATGGAATGACAAATTTGGAGCCAGAATTAGTTTACTTTCATGACTTGCCATACCCATGCTAGTTCTGCCAGGATCTGGAGTGGAGACAGATGAATTCTCCCACAGCATGCTATAAAAACATTGTCAGTGCTCCACAACTTATTGCACTGTTAGAAATCTTGAGCACCACATCTGAAAAAACTGAACAGCATGACTACATGACTTCATTCCTGCAGGCACTCGCACACCCCTCTTCCCAGCCCACTCAGTGCTCCACTATTACTCAGTAATTCTCCTTCATAGTAAGCTTGTACAATGGGAGTGTACCCGAGGCCTCCCTACCTCAAATTAATCCTGCAGTAGAGAGGCATTCTGGATGGGGTGCTGAGGCGGGGAACATCTGTGCATGGAAAACCAGCATGGTTTAAGGGCATTGCAGTTCTGCACACTGGTATGCTTGTGCTGTGGCATAACAACTCTGCTGAGAGGGAGCTAAGAATTGGCAAGACTGGTGGGTGGGGTTTGATAATAACCTGAGCAGAAGCAGGGGTAATGCGTAGCACAGAATTGGTATGTCCCTATGCCCCCAGCTACCATCATTGTTTCAAGTTACTTGAGCTTGACAAATGATAGCCCTTCAAGTTGAGCTTAAAGCTTGAAACACTGCTTCAGATGCTTTGGCACTGAAGATTATTCCAAGTATCTGAGTAGGTCTTCTGTAGTTTTTCACATATAGGCCTAGGATATACATGCTGTATAGGGCTTTGGCTATTCTTCTGTTGAATATTTAAGGTCTGTTTGAAGAGGGGGCCAGTCAAGAGAAAGAATGTGTAGTATCTGTACGTTTCAGTTGTTCTACCAGGAATGGCAGGTCCAGATTTGCCCTGTAACCTTTCCCCAGCTGGAAGAATTTTTAATGTGCAGTTGCTTCCTGAGTTATGTGGTGTAGGAATTCTTCCCTTGCCTGCACCACACATCAGCCTCATTAGCTCTCATCTGAAGCTGAGATGGAGGTTAAACTTATACTCCACTGGTTTAGTGGAGAAGATGGCAGACAAGCAAGGAAGAACATCTTTCAGTCAAGCTTTTATTTCCTGTATGTTCTCAAAACCTGGAGAAAGTCACAGACTAGAATTATAGACCTAAGAGGAAGCAGAGACTGAAAATAGCTGCTTTTCTTTCCCTATGTCCTTGCAGATTATGGTATCTAAACTAATCAAAAGAAAATCAAGAAACTTCTTAATTGAATTCACAAAAAGGCCACATATATGCCATATAAAGTACAAAAGGAGACGGAAAAAAAAAGAAAAAAAAATTCAAGCCCACTTTTACAATGACATTTCTTATGAGGGAAAGCAAACCTATGTTGTCCTAAAGAATTTTTTGCTTTGAAGAAAATGTGCAAACTGTTGGACCTCAGAGCGAGGAAGCCCCGTGTCGAGTTCTTGAGGAACTCAGGAGTTATGGAGCCAGGCATATATGCTGTCTCTTTCTGTCTTCCCTTGCACTCCTGTAAATTTTAGTCTCCTTTAACAGCCTAGCTTAAAAAGGAAAAAGTTTCATTCTAAAGCAACATTGGGTGTAAGAGCCTTGATCCTTCTCAGGCTCTAGATTAATTTACACTCAGTTCTCTACTCATATGTAAGATCTAGGTGCCAAACTAAATGGCAAAAGACATTATTCTTACCACTCATTATTTTTTCATGAGATCCCACTGTGCTTGGATTTAACTTTATGCTGTTCATCTTTACTAAACACATTCAGCCCAGGAAGCTGTAAGACATGAGTTAGGCCCAAAGGCACTGTCACTAGGTTTTACACTGAAAATAACAGCAAAGCTATTCAGCTCAGCCCACACTGTTAGATATATTATAAATCTCCTATAAAAAATGGAAAAGCCCACTGCGTGCAACCAAGCATGTAAGCGGTTAGAACAAGAAAAGTATGCTTTAGCCTGTTAAGAGTTCAAAGCCGTAGCTCAACGTGGAATGAAAAATGAATGTTTTAAGTTCTTTTGCAAAACCTCTGTGCTTTTGCTTTTGGGCCATGGTCTCAAAAACAGAAGTTTCTTTCAAGCACAATAGGGTGGAAATATATCTGCACTTGTTAGAAGGTGAGATGTGGGCAGAGAACCAAAATTTGCCTGTCAAACTGGTATGACTGCTGCATTTACCTGAATGGATGTAAATTAGCATATGGCCAGTACTGTTTCTCTGAATCCTGCGTATTTTAAAGGATAATAACATGCTGTACTCCAGCTAGCGGTTAGTGCGAGGATTAAGGGCATCTTGGCATTAAGGTCAATAAAATGTAGTTGGACTCAGTTCATAGGCATCTAAAACCACACTTGCTGACTTTTCAGCACTGCTTTCACCCATGTGATTCATGCTTACATGCCACCTGCAGCTGTAATTATCTGGGTTAAGTGTAAAGTTTTCCTGGGAACTTCTCTGTGGGCTCTTAGCAGCTCACTTATATTGTGCTGCTGTAGGAACTGATGCAGACCTTATTTCCTGTGGAAGGTCATAGTCTGCTGACGCATTTAACCAAGTCACCTCCTGCTGCAGGCATGTACCGGGATGCCATCCAGAGGGACCTGGACAGGCTTGAAAAGTGGGCCTACAACTGAGGTTCTACAAGGTCAAGAGCGAAGTGTTGCACTTGGGTCAGGGCAATCCCAGCTATGTGTACAGACTGGGAGAAGAACTCATTCAGAGCAGCCCTGCTGAGAAGGTCTTGAGGGTCCTGGCAGTGTGCACTTGCAGCCTGGAAGGCCAATGGTCTCGGCTGCATCAAAAGAGGGGTGACCAGCAGGGCAAGGGAGGTGATTGTTCCCCTCTGCTCTGCCCTTGTAAGGCCCCATCTGGAGCACCATGTCCAGACCTTGGGTCCCCAGTGCAGGAGGGACATAGAGCAGATCCAGAAGGGGCCACAAAGATGATCAGAGGGCTGGAGCACCACTCCTACATAGACAGGTTGGGCTTATTTAGGTTGGAGAAAGCTCTGGGTTGACCTCGTTATGGCCTTTCAGTACTTGAGGGGAGGCTATAAACAGGAGGGAGACCAAATGTTTGTGCAGTCTGATCGTGATAGGACAAGGGGGAATGGCTTTAAACTAAAAGAGTGGAGATTTAGGTGAGATGTTAAGTGGAAATTTTTTATTCAGAGAGTGATGAGGCCATGGCACAACTGCCCAGAGAAGCTGTGGATGCCCCATCCCTGGAGGCACTCAAGGCCAGGTTGGATGGGGCCCTGAGCAGCTGAGCTGCTGGGGGGCAGCCCTGCCCATGGCACGGGGTGGGGCTGGATGGGCTTTGAGGTCCCTTCCAACC
>PPHD01008059.1:0-22223 GCA_002909625.1 Bambusicola thoracicus | reverse complement strand
CCTGCTTAATTGAGTTGTGTGCAAAGCGCTCCCAGAAACTGGAAGCCTTCCCCCCTCCTCCAGCGCCTGTGTTCATCTCCATCCAGGGGAAATTCATGAGAATTTGTTAGAAGAAAACAAAAAACATCGGCAACTCAGAGCCAAAGGCAACAGGCCTCTCAACACGTCCAAATACAAAGTGTTCTAATGAATATCTGCTGTCAAATGGCCAGGCCAAAAAAAGGAGAAATGGGACAGCAAACGGAGCTACAGCTTCAGCAGTCACCTGCTGAAGGATTCTGTGAATCACAGCGGAGTAACCGCCCACCCCTGCTCTGCCTACAGTGATTCAAGGCAGAGAGCATCAGCCTGATGCCCCGGGTCTTACATTTTGTAATGGAAAGTTAGCTGGAGAGAGAGTGCATCACTTGGTCCTGGATGGTGGTGTGGGGGCAACGCCTCCATCAGCAGCAGGGAGAGGAATGGGAACCAGCCCATCCTTGGGGTCTCCTGCACCACAGCACAGCCTGGGTCTTCATACAGCAGAGAACAGCCTGCTATGCACGTTCAGTGCACATTCCCCACACATTTGGCCCTGGGTCCTCTGCCACCGTGCCCTGGGGCTGTGCAGCACTCAGAGCAACCACATCAATATTCATCTCTCTGTAAAGATGACCTGCCCCTGCTGCTCGGAGTCACTTCAGATTATTCGTATCGATCCAGCACTGTTAATGATTAAATACAATGTTCTTCAAAGCTTGCATTTAACAAGAAAGCTTGATTGGATTTACTGTTTTGAGGTTGGGTGTGTTATTTTCCGTTATTTTGCTTCCCCCCTTGTCTTTGTGGAACATCGTGTCATTCTGCAAATGAAGAATTACCCTTTTATTAAAAGCTTCCCTCTGAAGGATTCACACTGTGTTGCTCAATCAGATGGACGCTGTGTTGCAACACCCACCGCCACCTCAGTCCCCCCCCAGCCACCCTCAGTGCAGGGACACCGGATGCAGGGGTACCAGCTCTGGGTGGTCCACCCTACAACAAATCCATGCCCACACTCCGGGCTCAGCAAATCAGCAGTGCTGGGGCCAGCGGTGCCCAAAGCCCTCTGTATTTTTCAGGATCGTTAGAAAAGAGACGTTGGCGTTTGTGTCCCAGCTTTTGTCTGCTGGAACAACCATAACGTCTGATGCCAGTCCTGGAGAACGTTCCATGCCTTTAAAGAGAAAATCAAAAGGCAAAAGCACCAAAAGAAGCTTACCTGATGTTCTCCATTTGCAGTGCTGAGAGGGCAACCTGAAAACCGCAGCACAACCTACAGTGCAGTTTTACCTTTGTGTTTCCACCACCCATCCAAATGCCATCCTCCACTGGCAATGCACGGAATTGGATGTGAAGGAGGAATAAGCTCCATGCACCACGATGCAATTGCAGCACACCCCTGGGGAAGTGCTACGGGAGGGTTTCACTGCAAAAAGAGCTGTCGTTGCATTTATTTTTCTGCCTGTCTGAGAGTGAGAAAACAAGGGCTCAATCACACACTGTAAGAGAAGAAAAACAAGGAAAGGACGTGGCAGTGAAACCACCGAGCTAGCACTCGTTAGTGGCAGTTTGAAAGGAAGGGAAATCAAAGTTGCAGTGAGAAGTCAGTGACCTGGCAAAGCACAGACACGAAGCAGCAGCAGAGGATAGCCCTGCAGGAGCTTGGTGCTGCCCACTGAGGAAGGTCCTGTGCAGTGCCACTTGGGCTGAGGACAGAGCGCACAGCAGCCCCAGCACTACCCACAGCAGCAGAGCTGTGTACGCATGGGCATGTGTGTGTGTTTGTGCCCAACTCCCCACGCCTGATAGGAGATGGATAAATAGAAGGGACCCAGAGGTCTGGGGTTACATCTGCTTAGAATCAATGACTCGAAATCCATTTCAGGCTCCTTAGAGGCCCTGTTCAGCACTGTCATGCTGGAGCCAGGATATTAAGGGCACCTGTCAGGGCTATTTCGGGAACCAGAGGCCTCCCTCCCCTGCATGCTGAGCTCACATCGTATCAGATGAGGTCTGCTGGAGCAGTGCACACGGAAAGTCTGGTTTTCAGTGGGAAGTCCAGATGAGAAAGTGACTTTCTGAGCCCCCTTGTCACTGACAGCTCCACCTCTGACCATGACATCAGGATACAGATGGGGGCAACCAGGCTTGCTCTTCAGTGAGGGCCATTTCTGCAAATACCTCATGTTTTCTCTTTCTGATCACTGCCACAGGCTTCAGTTCCCCCTCAGCATGACCTGAGCTGACCTCAGGCACATCCGCATGGCCATTTGGGCTCCAGCACAGCCTGTCCCTGCAGGGCCGTGGTAATAGAGCCTGCAGCCAGAGCACACTTGGCTTGATCCAGAACAGCCTGGAGGAGAAGATAAATAAGGGAGGGACAGAGTGTTTTAATACAGGAGACAAAATAAACATGTTAAGTGCTCTATATGCAAGAGCAGGAGGAATCCCACCGCCTCAGGAATGTTCCTGCTGTGACTTGCATGTGGAACAAGCCCTCTTCAAAGGCTTCATCACTGAATGTTTCTCTCTGCAAACCCTGCTTGCCAGGGCAAGGGAAGTCTCTGTCACACAGCCAGCTCCTCACTGAGGAGCTTTGGAGGTAAGTACTCCTCCTGGCCATCACAGAACCAAGGGCACTTCAGCCTCATTCTGTTCTTTCTTTTCTCAGAGGGGGTACAGGGAAAGCACTCAGCAGAGCTTTATATGTTATGGAGAGATGTTCAAAACCATAAGCAGTTGCAGATAGAGAGCTTCAGACTGTAGTCATTCATGCAGCCGTGACTCAGTTGCAGACTGACAGAGCCCTGCCTTCCAGCAGGCTCAGCCCCACACCTAGCACGGTGTGCTGAGCCAGGTTCCCAGCGCTCCTTACAGACACCTGCAGATGAGCAGGTAGCCAGAGCACCCAGCAGCTGCTCCTGGCTCCTGATGAGGAGCCCATTGCTGAAGGGAGACCCCATACTGCTCACCAGCACAGATCCAGGGCAAGAAAAGCTCATGCTCTTCACTAGTGCCAGTACAGAATTCAGTTGTTTGGGATGTACATGAAACAAAGGCAAGCCCTGCCTTCTTAGAACAGCTTCTCTCTACACCTCCAGCAGTTCTGCCATAAAGAGCTGATTTACACAGTACACCCACTTAAAAGAAGCCTCCCCTTAGCACCTTCACTAACCTGCTGACCCACTCATTAAAAGCCCCAGCTGTCCAATTTCCTCCACGCTATACCCACAGACCCAAAGCTATGGGGCAGGCCCAGCTGCAGAGCATTTAAGGACCCATCTGTGCTGAGTGGCTGCTGGCAGGGCTGGTGGGAAGGCATAAAGGTGTAAAGGGCTCTGGCAGAACCTGTGCTTGCTTCTGATGTTGCTTAGCTAGAATGGTCTGAGCTGTAAGAGATGGAAGTGCTGCTTCAAGGCCGAGTTCCTCCTGGTGCTTCTGCTCAGAGAGCACTGTTCTGTCTGCTGTGGAGGAGCCCTCAGTGAGTCCCCATTGCAGGGGCTGATCACCTGTTTTGATGTGCTTTGGTTAACGGGAGCTGAACGATCTGCAGCTCTGCTCCTGATGCAGTAAATGATTCCCCCGCTTACAAATCCCATAGTATCAGCAGGAGTGCTTTGTGTTGCTAAAAGCTGCAGCACTCACTAACACAGGGGTGTATCTGCAGCTGAAACTCATCCCTGTGCTTGAGTGGGGAAATGATACTTTCCAACACTTTACATCCAGAGCTAAAAGGGAATTTCCCACTCATCGCTCCTATTGTTTCTCCTCACTTCATCTTTAAAACTGTGGAGAGGGCAAAGGAATGGAGGAGACATCTGTGCAGGTGAAGCTGGAGCTCCGTTCACGTGCAGGGCTTTGGGTGTCCCCTCCACGTGTGTGCACCAGCTCCGTGTCTCCACCTGCGCTGTGCACAGCAGGGCCGGGTCAGCATGGGATGGAGCGCACGGGCAGGCATGAAGGGCACTTCTGTCATCAGACAGACATCTGCCTGCAGCAGGACGGAGCCACGGACTCCTCCAGCAGGTGCTGCCCTGGAGAGATTAACCCCCCAAAAGGGGATGGAAAAACAGCCCTGACGTGAACCTGCATTCCCTGCTAGCAAGCCTGCAGATAAATTCGGGTGCAGTGCAGGCCTCGTGAGTCAGGTTCCTTTTTCTGCTGTCTGATAATACCACCCTGAGAAGGTTTAAGTGAGGTTGCAGGGGAGGTTTCCAGGAAAAAGCAGAGCTCTGAGGACTGCTGGAAGGCCTGGTTATGCCTCGGCACTGTAGGCGTGGGGTGATGCTGGGTTTACACCTGTGGAAATGGGGGCGAGATCCTTTTTGGATGTGACAGCCCACCCCAACCAGCTCCCCAAAGGGACCCCTTTCTGCAGCTGGCCCGAAGTCCCCACACCGGAGCTTTGCTGCTCCAGGAGAAAAGCCATGCAGAAGATCCTGGGAAAAGCTGTGGCTGATGAATTGCTGCTGTGCAAAGCAATCCCTTATGCCTGGCAGAATCTCTGTTTATCTCTTGGTGCCTAACACTGCTGTTTGCAGGAGATGGTCTTGCTGCGGCAGGGTCATGCTCTCACCAGGTTAAATTACTCAGCTATTGACTGCGTTCATTAGTCAGATACTGACTCACCGTGATGAAGAAAATGAGGAGTGCTTCAGCATTACTTTATTACTCAGCCTGCTGAAAGAAAACGGCTCCCCTTTTACCTCTCACTAAAAAGTTGAGTATTCAAAAGATCAGAAGTACGTCCCAGCATGAATCAGCCGGGAGGTGTGTATGTAAGATCAAATGGATCGTCAATGCAATTAACAGCCTGGGTTCCTGCAGGGGTAGGTGTTTTACTTACATACTCTGTTCAGTGTTTCATCTCCACGTCCCAGCCCCTCTGCAAGCCTTTCCTCTCAGGTATTCCTCAGACATCCTTCAGCTCCCAGCAGCAGCTCTGTAACCAACAGCGTAAATTCCTTTTTCTCTCCTTCCCAAGAGATGCTACTTTTATTTATCTTTTTTTACCTTTTTCTGATTAATTAAACCTACCTCATTTTCTCATTGCTGCTGCCTGCCCAGATCAGAGGGAGGAAGCTTGGTGCGTTGGGCAGCAGCAGGGTGCTGGACCCGGGGTTACCCCCACGTGAATACCCTATCAGTGCATGTGGGCCCAAGAGAAACAGCACTGAAGGAATGGACAGTGATGAGACTGTTATTTTATTGGACTTTCTGGAAATGCCCATATCCCCCACATACAATTAGCATAGCCAGCAGCAGGAGGTGGTAAGCCAGGAGGACTCATCAAACGTCTGAGAGCTCCCAGCACACAAATCTCCCTGCAATGGGCTCTTACCCTCTGAATTTCTGCCCAGTGGGAGGTAGGAAGCACTTCAGTGCTGCTGCCCAGGGTCCTCCCTGAACAAGGAGACAGCTTGTAGGAGAGGAGGGCTTGACACCTCTACTGTGCCGAGGCCAAGGTCTCTGACAGTGGCACCTGATGTCCCAGAGGAAGATGGAGAATACAGAAAGCAAGCCCTGGGTGAGCGCACAAGGTTTTCCTCTTCTTCAGCCAAGTTAATAATAGGGCAGGGTTCAAACCAAGAGAGCTATGTTGTATTTTAAGCTGATGACAATTCCTTCAGGGGAGCCAATAGAATACACACAACTGCCTGGTGCACTGGCAGTGAGATGGCTGCAGAAAGCAGTGCTGGGGGAGGAAAGCCCCTCTTGCATTGCACTCTGATACCCTCATCTCGTTCAGTTTGGGATCTCCACCTCCCAGTGGGTATGATTAACCAGGATGGGCCTTCATCAGCATTTAGGATAAATGTGTGGAGCTCGGGACCAGAATTGGCCAAGCTGGCATAAGAGGAGTAGAAGGGCATAAGAAATGTCCCTGGGAGACACGTGTTATGGATGGATGGAGACTGTTTCTTCTCATCAGCCATATAAAAGATTACAGGGATCAGCGTTAAGTTGTGAGGCTCCTGCTGCTGTGACGAAATGGAGGTTGAGCTTTAAGGAAATACATCCCTATGCCAGAAGGAGAGCAGGAAGATGGCTCCTGGATGCAGCTCAGGCAGTTGCTCCAGTAGGCAGCTGGAGAGTGCTGAGCTAACAGACTTTAGAAACGTTTTCTTCCTTCAAAGTTACCCAGTCAAGTGCTTTCCTATTAAAAGTCATCACAAAGACGTTGCCCTGAGGTTCACATGGCATCACCCAGTTGGCTCTGCAGTCCCCAGCTGTGCTGTGGCGATGCTCTGGTACATTCTGTAATTGCTAATCAGCTCTATACATGCACAACCGCCCCAAGAATCGATGCTTAAATAAACACTGGGAATTATGAGCTAATGTAATGGGCGTTCATTTCTATTCTGGGGCCACTTGTTCTCTTGTTCCTCACAAGTATGCAGGGTTTGCATGCTGAAATTGCAAGTCCCAGCTCTGCATCTGGTGAAACATTTCCCATGATATTGGCAGTGGCATCTTGCATAAAAATACATTGGCTCCCATTGAACCACTACCATCAGTTCACAGCTATGAGGCTGTGGGGTTGTGCTGGCCACTATTCTTTATCAGTGTGCTTCGGAGATGTGAATACTTCTTATGAATCAATGACAGAGGAAGAAAATGATGGTGAAACCAGAACCATTGTCTTCCCTGAGGTTTCAGGACATTTGCCTGGGCAGAGCTGCTTTGCTCTCAGTCTCCTCACTCCCTGAACCAGCTTTATTTTTGCAGCGTATGTCACTGGTGCTGTGTGTTCTTCATTCCTTTTTCATGGAATCATTAAGGCTGGAAAAGACCTCTAACCCAACCCATCCCATCATGCCCACTGACCGTGTCCCTCAGTGCCATATCTTCATGGTCCTCGGACACCTCCAGGGACAGTGACTGCACCCCCTCCCTGGGCAGCTGTGCCAATGCAGCACTATGCTTTCCGAGGCTTCGGGCAGGATGAGGGCTTCAGGTGGCAGAAGATGCAGTGGGGTGAAAACAACGCTTATTGAAAGCTCCCCAGGGACTTGCCCTGCTGGTGTGTTTTTATGAAGGCTGTCAGCTTTGGAGCTCTCCTGCCAACTCTGGGTGCTGCCACCTGATCTGGCTCCTATCAACAAGAAAATCCACTCCCAAAAGTTCCTCTTCCGGATTCCTTGGTCTGTGCAGACTGTCTCTTTTCTGATAAGTTCCCTGACCCCAAACACCTTTGCCCTCCTTCCCTGCTCTCCTCTTTCATGTCTATGTGGGGGCTGTGTCTCTGTCCTACCCTGGTGTGGATGCTTCCTGTAGTGATGCTCGGGGAGCTCAGCCCTGCACCTTTTGGCCATCCCAGGTTTGCTGCAGAATTGCCATTACTGTCCCAGCTGCTGTTGCTCGATGTATCCCAAGCTCCTTGCCCTGCTCCATCCATGCAGAGGGAGTCCAGGGCATCCTTCCTACCCCCTCCTGTGGCAGCATAGCTGCTAAGCCCCTTTCTTCATAACCAGCTCGCTCCACTGCTTATGGGGCACACCAACCCTTCCTGCCCTCCAAGCATGCCCCAGAAATAGTGCTGAGCTCCCGCTGCGCATGGCTGCAACAGCAACACGTGCTGTGCTGGGCTGTGTGTGGGTGCTGCGTCCCATGGCCTCGGGGCCGTTCCTGGGCTGTTAGCACAAAGCTGGGGTGTGACATGAGCACCCAGCTTGTCCACGTTCAGAAGAGTGGCTCAGGTCTGCCCTTCTCCTCACTGCAAACTCGCAGCTGCACCTCCAGCATTGCCCAGGGCAACCCCAGGAAAAATAATCCACACGTGGGAGCACACAGTGAAATCCATCAAAGATCAACATAAGCTGTGCCTGCAGGAAGCCGACAGCTGAAAGCAAGCTTTGGGAAACCACTCCTTGTCTGCATGGCACCAACATGGAGAAGTGCTCACCCACAGCTGCAGGACGGAGAGCTGGAGGTCCGTTTAGCGGCAGATAGCCACAAATTTGGGGATGAAAGAGTCTGATTCCATCAGAACCATCTCTTTTCCTCCAAAATACCACTTATGGTTACACTTCTACCGAGGATCTCTGCAACACGGCAACCTTCGTTTTGTTGACGCATTCGCTTCACTTCGTTTTTGGTGATAAAAGAAAACCAAAACCTTTACTCTCCTCTTTGTTTGCTTTGTCCCTGGATGCGCTCATCCAGGCGGTGCTGAGGGTGCTCTCTTTCCTCCCCTCACCTTTCCTTGTTCTTCTTACATCTGCCCCAAAGGAAGCAGCGTAGGAGGAAGCGGGACGACGTGGGGTGGGTGCGCTTTGCTTGGCGCCCTGATGGAGCTGTGGTTTGTCTCTTTAGAGAAAGAACCGTCCGAAATGATCTCTCAAGGATGACAAATATTCACTTAAAGGAAAAAAAGAAGCTCTCCCGTAATGTCTGCAGCCCTCCCATTGGGTTGACTGGGCACTGAATGAGGATTTACCCATAAACAAAACCCATCGGCGTCCCCTCGCAGTCATGCTTAGCAGCAAAATAGTTAATGGTAAATAATCGCATTAGACACTTTTCTACTCCTGCAGTTTAAGTCACAGCAGCCTTTAGAGAAGCGGCTTTGGTAAATCAGCCCCGGTGGCTGTAATGCCCAGAAACATTTAATGGTTATTTTTTGTGTTTTAATTACCATCATTTCCATTTCAGTACCGCCCCGTCTTCCTGCTTTTTGTTTCCTGCTGTCAGATCACAGCCCAATCTGTGCACATCCCATTTTCATTACGAATTTCACTGACAGACGCACACAAAAAGGAAAGCAGACAAATAGCTCAGCCCCATCCCTCCCCCAAAGCCAGCCATGGCGCACCAGGACCATGCAGCTGAGGGGTGAGCCTTCATTGGATCCTCTGGAGACCAAAGCAGGGATGTCTGTGATTTCTAAGCTCTCCCATAACAATCCCAATGAAGGTAAATTGTGCACACGAAGTTATCGAATCCAAAGCTTTTATTAACAGGTTTGCATTCGCAAGCTTCAAGGCTCTCATCTGCTGCAAGAAGTGATGGTGCCAAAGCCTTGAAGGAGCAAACTGGAAGGGAGCAAGGAGTCACCCACAGCCCGGAGTGGGCAGAAAGGGGGTGTTCGATTCCTGGAAGGATTAAGGCAGCTCGTAAAGCAACCCCATTCAGGCTGCGGCGTCTGCGAGCGCTGACATCGCAGCTTAACAGGGCTCTTTACCAGCAGTTTGAGAAAACAATTGTACATGCTGCTCTTGAGAGGCTTAAGCTGCCATAATTCATGTTCATACCTCTAACCATGAAAGGATGAAGAGAAGGTTTATTGCAGCGATGTGCCGCAATAATCTCATTGCGGCTCTTTTCTCGGGATTGCTTTAAAGCTTTAGGAACTTTGGAGAGTTATTTGGACACATCATGAGATGTCTGCAGGCAGTGGAGTGGTGCTCGTGGAAAACAAGGCTCGCTGTTTATTCACTCCCAAAGAGTGACCCCAGGGCTCAGGAAATCAAGCCGCGAAGCCTGGAAAATGAGGAGAACGCATCCTGTCCTCTTGCTGGATCCGTGTGGACCTGCAGTGCAGACACTGCCTGAAGCCCCACACTCACTGCCAGACACGGAGCACCGCCACAGCCTCCGACATCTTTATTCATTCAGGCCCTCCGATGTTTTAAATTGGGATGATTAATTGTCTAATCACGAATTCTGTTGGAAATGTGTTATTTTGATTCTTTCGGCGCGCAGGGACCAAAAGCTTCTCCTGGCAATTGCTTCCTAAAAGCTGCGATGTTGTCACTGCCACCCTGCCCCACATCACCAGGAGAGAACAGCCGGCAATGGCGAGGTGTAATTAAGGAGCCTGCTGCCGTGTCGCTGATCTGATGGCTGGGAGCAGCACGAGCCCTTGGGACCACACACTGCCGAGTGGATGGAAGTCTCCAGATTCCTTTATTATCATCCCGTGAAACCCCCGGGAGTCTCAGCATCCCATTTTGTCTGCCTTGTTATCTCCTCCTAGGTTTCCTTGACCTGTTCTGCTCTGTGCCATAGCAGCTGCAGGACTGGTACTGACGGTCGCTCTGTTCCCCTCTAGCTGTGTGCCACAGCCCCATCCCCAGGAGATATTGCAACCTGCCTCACATCAGCAAACTCCCCCCAGAGCCCCAGCTGCAGTGCACTTCATGCTGTGATTTTCCTCCCCATGACCTGTCCATTGCGTGGCAAATTTCAGCCCCCCCAGCCCAGCGTGGTCCCTTCCTCCAGCACAGCTCAATGAATAGCGCAATAAAGGAGAGTGGGAAGAGGAGAGCTTTTCATTCTTTATTGGTAGGAACAATTTGTTCAGTGAGAACAGAGCTCTCATGATCACAATGGTGCTCCAGCTGAGTGCGGTACACGCGCTGCCCCAGCACTGAGGGTTCTGCAGAGATGGAGAGGCTGCTGTGTGCTCTCCCCAGCATTTGCTCCCCGTGGGATGGGAGCTGCTCATGGCTGACACCGGTATGGACACGTCGCAGCCTTTGCCCCTCTCCTCCTGCACCACACACGCTGTGAAAGGAGGTGCAGAACAGCTCCATACTGCTACGGGTCCTGGCTGCTCTGCTTGTGGGTGCAGATCTCTGACAACTCCCTCTGCACCGATTAATGACAAGTGGGCTCATACCGTGCTGAGCCACGGGAGGGACAGAGCAGCAGCAGCCTGGGAGCTCCTTGGAGGAGGCAGGAGGAGCACTCCTCAGGGGGGCAGAGCTCACCCAGTGAGCAGTGGGTGTTTGCAGAACATCACTGGGAATAATGGAATGAAGATTTCAGGAGGAAGTGCAGGTGCAATGCTAATAGCAGCTCATGACTTGGACTACAGAGCAGTCTCCCAAAGGAAAGCACAGTAACCCTGGTGTTAGGGTGTTTAAAAACAAATAGGCTGAGCACACCACCAGTTAATGTAATACATGGAACAAGCCTGAAGGTCCATAGGCAGATGGATTTGTAATTTGTCTCTTCCATCTCCAACAACTCTTCACGGAAGCACTCAGCAATCAGCAGGTCACTGCTTTGGGCCACGCTGGCAAATCATCAGAGCAAGCGTATCCATTTCTCTTACTGCAAACTGCACATTTGTGAGAAAAAGACCTACTGAGATCCCACGCGTGTCTCTAACCTGAAAGCTAATCCCAAGGGCAGTGCTTCCAGTACATAATACGTGACTGGAGTCAGCCAAGAATCTTCTGAGGAAACAGGTTTGGGTTGGGAGATTCTTCCATGCAGCAGCTGCTCAGGTTGGACAAAGCCTCGGTGGGGATGGGGCAGGGAAGGGAGGGCACGGGGCAGGGTGCAGGGCCGGGAGCAGTGGGAGCAGTAGGGCAGAGCCCCGCACTCAGGGACACAGCTGCTCCATCAGCAGGGAGCGTATGGGGAGACCGCATCATTACAGCTGGGAAGGCAGGATCTGAGCATGGAGGAAGACTGAAGAGAGATGAGCACTGCACAGCCTTGGATGCATGCAGGAAATCTGGCTGGAAGAGCTCTGCAGAGATCCCATCCAGCCATGCTGCTGTCTTCCACAACGGGGTCCATCCTGCCTGTTCTTAATTCTCCAAAGACCAAAAGCTGTGCTCACCCCAAGTGATACATTCCTGTTCTACTGGCAGCCTTTTCCTCCTGCCCCACAGGTGTATGCTCCCATAGCCCATGTGCATGCCTGGGTCCAGCCTGATGAAGGCATTTCCCACTGCCATGCCTCACCCATGCAAACCCAATTGTCCCTGCATGTGCAAGACCCACTGCGTGCCCTTGGTGAACCCCTGGGCAGGCTTCTTTGTGCTGCTCTACAGCCAGCCTCAAGAGGAGGGAAGGTGTCCGTCTGTCCATCTGCCTGCTCCCATCTCACAGGGGCACAGCACACACTCCCTCTATGTGTCCTCACCCGTTAGCAGCACTGCATCAAGCAGCAAGGGCATCAATAAATAAATAAATACGACTTTGAGAGGGGAAGGGCTCTGCAGGTGGAAGTCTGGGACAGCAGCTCAGGGATGGGGCTCCTGCCTTGGGTCATTGCTGGCATGTTGTGCCTGGGCCTGCAAGGGATGCTCAGTGAGCAGAGAGATGCAGCCTGCCAGCTGGGCACACCAGTCTGTGCCTGGGACACCATCTGCAATGAAGCTGCAAGTTTCCCTATGGTTTTGAACCATTTTTTCCTACGATTTCCTGCCCGAGCCTCTGTTGCTCCCCATGTTTCTGTGCCTTTCTCTGCTGAGTGAGTTCTTAAAATTCCACAAACAGGAGCTGAATGTGCAGCACACTCATTTCAGCAGCTACAGCACCGAGCCAGATGCTCTGCGTGATTTTGGCTCTCGGGTGTTAAAACTTGGCTCCCAAAAGTGGCTGGTCCTGCTAGCATGTGACTGCTTGCAAGTGGGATTGCCAGGCTCAAGCCTTTCTCCCGTCCGAAGTCCAGGCTTTGCAGTTCCAGATCTGTTGGGATAAGGAGCGAATGAAGGCCAGGTTGTGTTTGCACTGAGCAGTGTCAGCCCCATCTGACAGCAGCACGCTGCACTGAGCAGGGTTTGCCCCATGCTGACCTCCTGCTTGTTGTGTGGGGCTGTCCCATATCCAGTACGTGTAGGGCTAAAGAGAAAAAGAGGTAGACAGAGCAGATACCAGAAGCAGAAACGAGCACAGTATAAACCAAAGCAATCTCCCGTGCTCCTCCTCCCTGTCTTGGTCAGGTTCCTGTTCCACCTGCAGCCCCAGGCAGTACGAGAGAGGACTTCCTCTGGCCCAGCCACTGCATGCAGCCACGTGGTCCTGCTGCCCTGCGCTTCTGGAAGCTCTTGCCAAGGATGCTGCACCAGGAGAACCCCACAGTACTTCTATGGTCATTTGGCCATTCACCTCCTTCAGCTCACAGGGCTCTTCTAGCATCTCCCCAGTGCTGGTTTCCTACACAGTGACTCCTGCAGAGTGCCTCTCAGTGCCGATCCCCCATCTGTGCTCTCCAGTGCTCGAAGCGCTGGCAGAGCCCTCCCTGGTCCTCTGAATCCTTCATCAGCTTCTCCTTCAGGTGATGCACAATGGGCTATGGGCTGAGATGAAGACATTTGCCAAGGCAATCACTTCCCAAGCAACCCTGGGCTCAGAGAAGCATGGCTGTGCTCCCACTCCATCTCTTCAGAGCCCTCATGAGCTCAGGGTGGTGAGGAAGAGAGGTCGGCCTTCAGCTCTCCACCATTCCTGGACACCCAGGGATCTCTGTGCAGGAGGGAAAGAAAAATGCATCAGGTTTATGCAGATTTTCCTGCTAAAAAGCAGAAGAGAGCTTCTTTGCATGACATAATTAGAACAAACAGATGCATCTCTACATGCACACTTAGACCTGCTGGCCAGAAGATGAGAACACATTTCCTTCTGGGTTTATATCTGTGAATCTACAAAAAGGAAGGAACAGACCCTTTTGTTGATGGTGGAGATACCCAAATGACTGACGTGTTAGATGGAAAAATGGGAAATGAATCTCGAGATAGAGAAGGGAACAAGTACTAGATATGCCCGTGCTTTTGTTTACGGGGAAGTGATATTTTAATGTGATATTTTAACAAGTACACACTGAAGATCGTGGTCTGTGCGGGTGTAGGGGGAAAAGCAGCAGTGACAAACAGAATGGATCTGGAGGAAGGAAGAGAAAACATTTCTGTTCTTTGGGAACACAACGCCTCTCAGAAGAACTCTGAGCATCCAAGCTGAAGCTGCGCTCCCTGTGCAAATGGGAGCTGAAGTTTCAGTGTGAGAGGGTTGCTTTGCAGTAGTGTCAGTTGCCAGCATCTATGAGAAAGCATTCATGCTCCATCTGCCCTGCAGTGTTGGTTGGGGGATGCACAAGCAGAAATGTTAGGGTGTAGTACTTAAGAAAGCAGAGTTACGCCCTGAGCAGAAAATGAAGCTCTGGAGAATTTCTTAATGGCAATTTTTTGCTTTGCACCAGAGAAGGAACAAAAGTATTTCACTTTTTATGTTTCCTACTTCTAAAAAAGCTCTGTGAGCTGCAATGACTTCTGCTGGTGCAGTTTGTGCAGTGGAGCGTGAGCTGGGGCTGGCAATCATTAAACACCCAGGTAAGGAGACACCGATTTGCTCAATCAGCTGGAATTAGATGATTTGGATAACTGCTGCCATTGAGCTTTGCATACAGGCTGCTGAGGGCTATCAGAAACTAAGGGTGCCACAGTTGGGACTCAGAAATCTTCCAAATCTCTTTAGAAAATCCCTGCAGTTTCCCGTGGGGAATAACAGCAGTTCCACAACTCCAATGATTTCAGAGGAGGTTCAGGTTGCCTATTAGGAAAATAGTCAGAAAGAGTGGTTGGGCATTGGCACAGCTGCCCAAAGAGATGGTGAGGTCACCGTTCCTGGGGGTGCTGAATGGCTGTGGAGATGTGGCACTGAGGGACGTGGGCAATGGGCATGGCGGGATGGGTTGGGGTTGGACCTGATGGTCTTAGCGGTCTTAATGATTCCAGGATTTCCACAGACAGCAGCCTCAGCTCAGTATGGGACCAAGGGCTGACAGGGAAGAGAACTATACCTAAATATGAGGTCACAACGAGGAAATCAGAGATGTTCTGTGATATGGTACGAGTTTTTCCAGAACGGAACCAGTATCTACAGAGAAGCTTCTCTGCCCTTTTCATCAGCTTGAAGCTGAGGGGCTCTTCTTCGACTATCCTATAGATGGAGCTTGTAAGCTTACCAGGAAACCTGAACCAAGCTGTCAGCTCCGAGGGCAAAGCCACTGCTACAGAGCTCATCTGGTAAGGAAGAGGGAGTTCTCTGAACAAGTTGCTTATCTACATCTAGGAAAGACACCCACGGAGCAGAGCGAGGTTAGGCTTTCTGCATTCCATGGCCACCGTGATGTAAGTGCCTCCTTTCCCCATGGGAAGGGCTCTGTGCCTCGCAGCAGGGATAACTGCTCTCCTCCTCAGCCCAGCTCACATGTCCTGACTGGATTCTTGCCCAGAACCCAAAAGAAGTCAATGTTTCTTGATCTCTAGATATTTCCAAAATTATTATTGTAATTAGCGACTGTCTGGTGTTCCAAATCCAAGCCAAGCTGATTGGTTTTGATAGGATGCAGAAGCCTGATGTCCTCTTTCTGCTCCCGCATTGGACGAGCTTTGCTTTCAGGCTCAGGTTCCTATGGCAGTCAGGACTGGTAAACTCGGCAGCTTCCATCCAGTGGTCCCCTTGGCTAAGTTACCAAGAACAAGGAGAGCAGGACAGCCTGGGCCGTGTGGGCTCCTACCCAAGCTCAACCCAAGCTGTGGTGAAGATGCAGTTCACGTTCGCCAACAAAATGCCAGTGGAATCAGCAGAGTTTTTCTCTATTGCTGTATACAGAGCAAAACATGGTTCAATTCCATAGTGCCAGGACATGCTGAGCCCCACTACTATTGCTCTGGTTCTGGTCTATATCAGCAGCAACATTCTGAAGCCGAGAGGGTCTAGCTTTCCTTTTCACTGCAATTACGGTGCTGACGTCAGTGGAGTGACTTCAGATTTATGCCAGTGTTGCTGAGAATGGACTTAAACCTCGCTGATTTACACCACTGTAAAACTGATACATAAGGGGAACTGGGTCTGCATACACGTCCCTGTGCAGGCACTGACAGAAGACAGGGCTAGCTACCCAAATAACCGCATACCCTGAAGAATCCTTATTTATGGCCTCTGAATGTGCGCGCGTACATAGAAGGGAGGTTTGGAAGACGGCGATTAAAATAAACAGCAGATCCCTTCTCCTAAACATCTGCCTCATAAAAGCAGAAAATCAGATGTTGCCCTGGAACGTTTGCTATTTGCTGCTCCGGGTAACGCAGAGGGAGCGCAGCGCGCCCGACCTCTTCCAACATTTCCTCTGCCCCGAATTCCTCCAGGTTCACAAGTCAAAACATCACTTTCAAAACAGAAGTCGTCCGAAGAAGCCTTGTGGTCTCCGCTATTGACTGTTGGGAAGCTTGGATGTGTGCACAGATCAGATGTGAGGAAGGGGTGGGCCACCTGCATCCCACAAAGCAATGGCTGCACGGAGATGGGCCATGCACCAGGTGCATGCAACGTGCAAACCAACAGCCAGCTGGACATCACTGCTTTACATGCTGAAGGCGTTCAAGAGACGATTACATGTTGTACTGAGAGAGCTGGTTTAGTGGAAAACACTGGTGAGGGATGGATGGTTGGGTGAGATGATCTTAAGGTCTCTGTATTTGACTGCACAAGGCGATGCTCTGGGTGACACGTGGTGATACCGCTTGTCTTTGTTTCATTGCAGGGCTCTGATGCAGCATCTTCCCACAACGGAGCTCACCCACAACTCCCAGACACAAGTGGCAGCTTTGGGAATACCTGGCAGCGCCTCTGAGCATTTCATAGTGAATCTGTCAGCTCGGGATTCATTATTACTCAGAAGTATTTGACTGCTGCCATTCTCCCCTGCACTGCTCTGCACTTGTTTTGTACTCACTCCCCATGAGCTCTCCTGGGGCAGCAGGGATCCAGCAGCCAACACAGCCAAGCATCAATGCAGCTTCCCAGTCAGTGTCAGTCCTTAGCACTGACCTAACTTCACATCTCCACTTTCTGCTTGTTGTCAGAGTTCTCTCAGTGCTCTCTGTCCTGTAAGCCTGGTTGGAGAACACACATCTCCCAGCACAGAGATGGCACCCAAACCTGCCAGGCTCTCTGGGAAGGTCTCTGTCTCTTTGACTGATGCCATTGCAGTCTGTCCACTAAAACACAGACCTGGAGCCTCAGTTACTTCAGTGAGAAACTTCAGGAAATGCCCCCATCAAACTTCACATTTGAAGGACTCCCTTTTTGTCCTGACAGCTGGTCAATCATTAAAAGTAACTCTGGAAAGCAGCCAGAACGTGGAACAGCTGAAAAGCAACAGGATTTTAAAAGCTGTTTTATCTTATTCTTCTCCCTTGTTTCCCTGCCCCAGCTTTTCTGAGGAGCCTTGTTTGCCTCCTTTTTGCTTTCTGGGGCAGTTGGAAGGAGATCATTTGCTCTGTAGCCACTGAGCAGATTGAAGGCAGTTCCCAACAGAGGAGCAATTCTCTTTGAAACTGTTAAACCAAACTCTTGCAGTCCCCCAGCTGGAACTCCTGCCTGTCAGAGCTGGGAGCTGCAGCAGTGTTTGCCTGGGGGTGTTCATTTTTTGGCAAGTAGTGCTTTTCCTCCCTCTATTTTCCTGTCTGTAGAGCAATGTGCCATAGCATGCATGTCCAACTCCACTGATACACCACTCAAGTGTTGCGGCTGTGACACGAACCACCATTAGGACAAGGAGGAGGATTATACAAAGAGAAGGCACTTTCAGAAGCATTAACGGGAGAGGCTGACTGAAACACACCACTGCATGCACACATCACCTAAGGCAAATGGTTCTTCACTGCTGGAAGCGCTGCTACGAGGCTCAGTGCAACACCACCATGGGCAGGCACTCAGCCCACGCCGACCTGGCAGTGCTCAGCACCTCGCTGCTGTGTAGGGCTGAATGTGTTTCCATTCTGGCCGAGTGTAAATTCCATGCATGTGGGATCTCACTGTGCTGCTGAAAGACGACTTCACAACGGTGCACAAAAAAAAAAACCCACTCATAAAGCCACAAAACACATCCTTTTGATATTCTGCAAGCCTGAAGCCATGATAGAGATAAGTGTGCTTTTATAACCGAGGCCCTGCATGCCAGATAATGCAGGGAATGCTTTCGTCTTGGTTTGTGGCACACCGTAATTTCCTCTCCTTGGTGTGATGCCAACATATACTTGTCCTTAAGCTGGGCTTACACCCAGTTTCCTCTGAGGTTTAAACAAATACGGACTTAAATCAAACAAGTTACAATGAACAGAAAGTCCTTCTCCCCATAGGAACTCAAACAGCGCTCTCACTCCTCCATCTGCTCTGCACTCAGCGCCTCGTTGAAGAAAGGTGCTGGGATGGGACCTCAGCTCCCCTCTGACCCCAAGCCAAGGGCACAGCCCTGAGCAACCAGCTCTCCCTGACCCTGCTTTAGCAGGAGGTTGGACTGCATGATCTCCAGAGATCATGATGCATTGCACTGCAAGATCCAGAGATCCCTCTGCCAGCCCCAACCATTCTGTGATGCTGTGAAATGCACTGCTGTATGCCAGGCTCATGTCACAAAGAAAGGCGTACATGAAGACACCACTCTCTCTGTTTTCCTGCCAGCCAGCTGTAAAGCACCACAGATTAAGTCCTAATTTCCCTTCCCTCTGGGTATTGTGCTGAGCTGGCAGGGCTGCAGAGCACATTATGTGCTATGTTGGTGTGAAGGGTCACTCCGGGGGAAGTTTCATTAAGGACTCTTGAGGTTCCCAATGAATTATAGCAGCAAGGACCCTTTGCTAAAGTGTCACTCTTGCATTTAAGTGACAAAGTGCTTGCAACAGGGCCACTAAGAGATGAAACGGAAACCCCACCACTGACTTTACTACTAACTTGTTTTCCCCACTAACTCAGAAGTTCTCTATTTCCCTGCTATGCTGTAAGAAGCAAGCTTTAGTGCAAGTTGCTAAGCTGGGGGCAGATGCTCCTCTGAGGGCACAGAAGGGCTGTTTCTCAGGTTTGACAAGGTAGGATCTCACTAAGGGTGGTCACTGCTCAAGGCTCATCCTTCTGGGCTGGCCCAGGGCTGTCTACAGATGCCACAGTGTCACGAGGCAGCTCTCTGGTAACACACAGAGTGCTGTTTTCTATCCCATCAGGAGGGTGGAGACATCCCCCTGTGCTGCCTTATGGCACAGGCAGACACACACAGGAGGGTCCTTCTCAGCTCTTTGGGAGCTCTTTTCCCATTCCTAAAATATTATTCCTGGTAATGAGAGACCGAGCCAGACTCAGAACCCAGTGCACAACCAGCAAGTCATATGGAGAGAGAAAGGCACGGGGAAGGAGAAGGTCTGGGTCTTTGCTCACCCTCAGGCAGCCTACGAACCCCATGCTGGCCCCGGGGGCAGCGGGCAGAGAGGTGGCACTTCCACCACCCGCTGCTAAGCCCTGCTGAGCTCCGCACAACAGGAACCCGCAGCCATTGGGGTTTCCTCCCACCTGGTCCTGCAGCCAGAAGGGAGGTGGCTGCTGCCTGCATCAGCACTCAAGCATTTCCCTCGCACTCAGACTGCTGCGTTTCACCTGCCCATAGCTGGGAAGGCTGTGTCTCTCCCACCCAGAGGAGGGGCCAGGATCCAATGGAGGTCAGTCTGCGGGCCAGGACCGCTCGTGACTCTGGTTCCCAAATCTCCAATCTCCAGCCAGCTCTCTGCACAGCTCTGACATCTCTGGTGATGTCTGAGCTGTTTATGACTAACATGACTAATGAGGTAACTAGTTCAGCCTCAGAGACACAGCGGATGCCATTTCACCTACACATAAAGTTCTTTATCCAAGTTTGTTCCCTCTCTCTCCTTGGAAGAACACATTACCCAAAACTGTGCATTCTTCAGCGCTTTAATTTCTTGAGGTTGGGATGTGGCAGAGGAAAGGGCCCGTGAGGGGTGACCGTGGGGGAAAGCACAAAGCAGCAGTTCCTAGATGTGCTTTTGTCAATTCACTTTAAAGCACCCCAGTTTGGGAAGGAAGGAGGAAGTCACCGCTCTCAGCTCTGTTGCCATTCTCCTGCCACGTGATTGCACAAACCACGAAGGGATGTGGGCTGCTCGCTAAAACGAGCTGGGGGCAGCTCAGGGACTGCCCAGATCGGGTCTGTTCAGTTCAAGCTGTTTTTGGCCATACCAAAGGTGCGAAAGAGAAGTTTCCCTCGTGTATGAGAATCAAAGTAAAAAGAGAGAGGTGAGATGTTAGCGCTTCAGCGGGGAAGGAAGTGCCCTCTGTGCTCGGGGAGTGACCGCGGGGCTCGGAAAGGTCAGGGGTTCTTTTTTAGAGCCTGAAGTTGTGAAGACATCTGACCTGGCGACGTGTGGCTGCTGCCAACGGGATGGAGCTGCAGGGCTCCGCAGGGAGCGGGCAGCAAGGAGAGGGGAAAGCAAACGAAAGGGGAAGGAAGAAAGACAAGTCACAAGGCTGAGGGGTTTTCTTAAGGCGAGCGCTGGGGGACTCGCACGGCATCTGAATGCCTGGGGAGAAGGCGTTTACGTAACTGAAAGTGATTCAGCACAGAGAGAGGCAGCCAGCCCCTTCCCTCCGTGTCAGCAGAGGCACTAAGAGTGCGTAAATAACACAGAGGAACACAAACAGCATCGCCGTCCGTCACAGCCGTCCCACAGGGCACACGTGGCTCTGAACGCAGTGAAGGTGGGATCAGCCCGGGCAGATGCACACATCCCCAACCTGCACAGGTTCAGCACAGAGCAGCTCTGCCCCGTGCTGCTGCACACAGCACCAGACATCTCTGCTCCCCTTCCCCTCCTTATGGTACGTAACATAGTAAAAAGCAGCGCTATTTTTCACCACACAGAAGGAAAACCTTAGAGCAAACAGGTGCATTGCAGCCTATGCGTGCTGGGGTCACACAAACACCCCAAAGTGGCAATCCATCGCGGGTATCTGTTGGTGTTTGGAGGATGTCCAGCAGCTCTCTCGTCCCATCCCATCCTATCCCATCCCATCCCATCCCATCCCATCCCATCGGTGAGGAACATGTGAGAAGTGCATGGGCAGGGAGAGGGACGGTGCGTGAGCTGTCCTTTATTTCTCTCTTGTGCAACAGATCTCCAGTAACTTTCTCAAAAGCAGCTGAAAATTGCTTTGGGAAGTCGTGCACAGCCACTCCCCATGTGAGCAGATGTAGCTCGATGGGAAGAAGTCAGATTCTTTTTCCTTCATCCTGCTCATCCACATCAAAGGGAGGAGCAGAGAGGTCTGTGCCAGGGCTGATGAGCACTCCCAGCCTTTACCGGGCTGAACCTGTGCAGAAAACACTGAGCTCCACCATGGCTGGGCTCCCACTATGCGTTGCTTTCCTCCAGCTGCAAGATGCTGGACATGGCCAGCAGCATCACAGCGGGCACAGCAGTCCCTCAATGGGCTGGCAAACAGCATGAAGGCCATGGTCAGGAATCCAGGGGTGGAGCGGGCCCTGCACCTGGGTAAATACAGGCCTAGCAGAAAGGGCTGTTCTCCCAGAGCCCGGCATTTATGTGCTGATTGCTCCATAGCAGTCCTCAGGGGTTTTCTGCACTACGTGCTGGCAAAAAATGTCTTAAGTGAATGAGCGCATGGTTGGCATCTGCCATGGGGGTTTGAAAAGCCTTCCCTGTGAGGTGCAGCCCGGCTTGTTGATGATCTGATGGTTCCAATCCCGGCGACCTTCTGCACTTGATGGATGCACCCACCCCTCCAGTGCCCATGCTCATCATCCCATATCAGCAGCTGTGTCTGTTCTCATCTGGGTTTCCAGCCAGCAAGGCTGAGAGCTCCAAATCTCCTGCTTTCCAACACAGTTCTCGCTGGCACACAACCCAGCAAGACCTGTCCTGGTCTTCACACAGGGAGACGGAATTAAGACGACCCCCGAAGAAGTTAATGAGAGGAGAGGAAAAGCCCAGCAGAACCTCTCCAGGAACATGCAGAAATGGCAAGGGCAGAATGCTAAAGGGACACCGGGTTCTATTTTCAGTGGTTTGTTTATTGTAATTTCCCTCCTCTTTAGGAAGGGCCAAATCTTACCTCACCGCACCATGACCCTGAAGCAACTGCAGGCCGTGCTGTGAAGCCCAGTTGTAACCCGAGAGCCCATTTAAAAATGGCTGGTCCCAAGACTTCTGCAGGAGTGACAGCCCTGGTATTTATTTACGAGGCTTAGGGCAGCTCAGCTGCAGCCCTCTGATGGTCTGATATGGAAGGGCTTTCAGGTTTACTGTATTTGAAATAGGTTGCATAGCTGTGACAGCACTGAAGTGATGAAATCCGAAGGCCTCCAGCTTCCTATCGGAGACTCACAGCAGCTGCACGAGGGCTGATGTGTCCCTCCACACCTCACCCTGATTTATGCGGGCTCCCTGTGATGGCAGGAGGAAAGAGTGGGGTTCATGGGCACCGGTGTTTCCAGGAGTTTCATTGGCTGAAATGATGTGCAAAGAACTGATGTGCAAAGAAAGAGTGATTTCTCTGGCATGGAACTCCAACCAGAGGGAGCCCGCATGGAAATCCTACAGAACTTCTCGTAAACTACTGCAAGTCAAATGAGAACAGCCTCCACGTAAGGA
>PPHD01008058.1:0-22227 GCA_002909625.1 Bambusicola thoracicus | reverse complement strand
TTGTATTATAAATCTCTTAAAACATGACCAGGATGTAAATCACAAGCAAGGCAAGAATTCCGTTCCGTCCTCTTAATAACACCTCCTATCTTTTCTGAAGAAATAAGTTTTTTTTATTAAAGTTATACAGGCTATAGATTGCACAGTTACAGGAAACCAATTATTCCTGAGCTTTCTTAATATGGACTTGAGCTGAATACCTGGAGCTGGAGTGAAAGACTTCAAGTATAGAGACGTCACTGTAGATCTGGCAGTGTTTTTAACCCAAATCTTTGCTGTAGACGAAGTTAGCTCCCAAATTCTATTTAAGGAAACTGCCTTCTATTGAAAAAGTGGAATATTCAGCTAGATTCATTTTGGTGGCACTTTTTCTGAACAGAGTGTCAGAATTTTTGCAGTTGGATGGCAGCCGATAGCGTCTGGATTTCTCCCAAGAAAGAATGAAGTTTCACTACTTGCCTTCCCCTGGAGCTCCACATGCCTCCAGACATAAAGAGGAAAAAAACAAACAAACAAAAAACACAACTAATTTTTGCCTTTCTCAAGATACAAACAGTTGCTGCCTGGAGCCTTTTGCTACCAATATATTTGTAGGAACACAAAGCTGAACATAGCATTCTAAACTGAAGTTGCAGAATCCACCAATTGATTTGAGTGCGAAATAGCTTCTTTTCCTGAGGAAAATCTCTTCTATTCAGGAGAAAAGTCATGAAGACCCATCAAGTTCATAAACTCAGCCTAAGTCACAGAATAACTTCACAGATAAAAGCTACCAGAAGATGGAGAGAAACAAAAACAAATACAACACAAAAATAAAAAATTAAAAAAAAAAAAAAATAGAAAACCTGCAGGAAAGCAACACAAAATTCTCTTGAGCTTTGTAATTGAGAATGAAGCGAAAGAGTATTTCTGCACTTCCAGGTCAAAACAAAAACAAACAAACAAACAAAAAAACACCAAAAAAAAGCAGGTTATATTCATTTGTATTTATATACATCTTATATATACACATAGCAAAAGGTAGAACAACAGCATTTTCTTTGTTTTGACCAAGAAATATCCTTCCAAGACAGTAAGTCCAAAGGGAAAGGAAAAAGAATTCTACAAGTCCTTCTTTAAGAACTAGTAGGTAATAGTGGACTTCATAGTTTCATACACAAGGAACTAACAGCTGCGTACATCTATACTAGTGCATTCAGTTGGGCCAAGGAAGGCTCCCAAGAACAGGACTAAAATCTGCATACGTAGTATCCGTTCCAACTAGCACTCTTACCCAGAAACTCTTGGGAACATGCAGCAATCACCGTGTTCCAGGAACTATTCCCAATATGCAGCTTTCAGGCAGCCACCCAGTTTTAAATGCTGGGACAGTCAACTCACACAGATGTGAGCTGTTCCATGTGATCAGCTTCAGTGACTGGGAACATTCAATTTACTAACAGAGGAGTGGGCATTTTTGTCTGTAAAATGTTATTCTCAAATCTCTTCTGACTACATCTGCTCTTGCACCTCTTCTGGCGTACTTTACAGATACTGTGTCTTGCTGTTCTGAGAAAATCTCCTTCCAAATAGTGAAAATGGCAGGAAAAAAAAAAGAAAAAAAAAATCAGAAAAGGTTCAAGTGTGAATGCTTTATATATATATATATGTTTAGTTTTTTAAAAAAACATCAGGGTGCAAAGGAGGAAGACATGTCAGAAGCTATCATTTAAAACTGCCCTGTTTGCTTGAAGACTTTGGCCAAATCAATCTGATTCTTTGCAAGGCTCTTGCTTCAAAGGAAGCTAATGCTCTAATCAAACAACTGCATAGTGAGATCAAAGGGCAAGAACAATTAGTCGATAATGAGGATCGCCAAGCACAGGATATATACATGCACACTAAATACATACTTCACAAACTAGTCTAAACTCAACTACATAAGACTACCTTCTATCTTTTCGGTTATGTGCCAGAATCATCTTAACAGCAGAACCAAAGTTCTCTGTTGACATCTCAATGTGGCAATTTTGAATGACTACATTTTGGAGACAACTCCAGAGATTTGAACGCTCAGCTTAAAAGAAAGACTAGATTTTGTACAACATATTCTGACAGCAAACACCCTATATGGTACGGAAATATCATTTTACTCAGAGAAGTCTCCAAGAATTACTCAGCACTGTATAACAATTAATTTTATAATAGAAAAGTTTCGAAATGTATAACTTACTTTCAAGAGACAAGAGTAAATCGATTACAAAAGCAATGCTTTTTTTTTTTTTTTTAAACAACCTTGAAGGAGTTATCATATTGCTCACTTTAAAAAGCAACTTAAGACAAAAATAAGAAACATCACCTAAAACAAAATTATAAATGAGAATATGATGGAGATCTGTTGTTTTTCCACAGATGTTTTGATAAACTTTACTAAGTGGAACATTTCAAATGGCAAACTGAGCTTTGTACTGTAAGGTAGCACAACCCTCTTTGCTAGTGGACAGCAAATATGTTTACCTAGTTTAGCTTATTAAGAGCACTGATGTAATACTATGTGTAAGACAACATTCCACAGATTCATAAAGATCTCTCTTATTATTCTCACATTTGATCCATTTTGCATAGAGAGATCTGATCATTTTTGAGACATTAGTAGAACTTGCACTAGTATAAGACAGATTGAAGCATATATACTTGTGTTTATATTATGCTTGTGGTTGGACTTGATGATCTTTGAGGTCCTTTTCAACCTGAGTAATTCTATGATTCTATACTTTTAGTAGTATATAAAAACTTGCAGTGTCAATTCACACCACCTAGATATATTCAGTGTCCCTTGCAAAGATGAATGGAACTACCTACGCTAAACTAGCATTCAGAAGAGAACAATCCATCAAAATATGTTTGTATTCAGCCCACTTATTGTACTTCTGTAATTGCTGCTGCCTGTAGAGAGATCTACATGTATCATCAGAAATGGTTATTTACTCCCCTGGAATGGTGAAGAAGTAATGAACTGTGGACAATAATCACAGCATTATAATGCTTCTTCTTGACTCAAATGCTTTACTGCCTGCATAACCAAATAAAACATTGCTTTTGTCCACAAACCAGGTAAGAATTAAATCAAGTTCACCTACCTTTGTAAACCTGATCCTTCTACAGTAATTCCTGGAGGGCGCATACCTTGGTCTTCCTTATATTCGGGAGGTAGTGTAAACAAGTGCATGGTACAGACCTCAAATAGGCAAGATGCACAAGTACAAAAATTCTAAGATGTTAGAAAGTATTCTGAAAGACAAGGTGATAGCATTGGACTGCGTACCAAACTTTATGTCGGATTCAGAAGACAATGAAATATAATTCAGTTTATATTTTTTTTTTCCTGCTTTAAGATTTGCTGTATTTCTTCAGAAAGGCAACATAAGAATATAGAAAAATGCTATAGCAAAAGCTATAAGCATGAGAGAGCCCATAGTAGCTATTTGTATTACAAGCAAAATCTTGAAAGACCAGGAAGATGGGGAAAAAAAAACACAAAACAAAACAAAACAAAGAAGATGGAAGAACTAACACAGGCCCTGATAAATTGCCATGGCTAGGGACAGGCAAGGTAGAAATCAAGAGCAAATCTCTCTTCCGTGTCTGAAAGAGAGCTGCTACCACCTGTTTTATCTTTATAACAGATATGGTAGAGAACTGTCCCTGACTGCACTACAACAAGAAATCTAGATCTGCAGAGATATTTAGGTACTTAACTCACAAAATGTCAATGGAAATTAGATGCAAGTATCAATGAGTGCTGGACATCAGAAACAAGGCCAGAGAATGTCATTTCAGCTGATCAATATAGGTTGTGCTGTGAATTATCCGCTAACTCCATTGCCAGGATAACTGAAAGGTCAAGCCAACACATTTCACGTCTCACCACCATTCATAAAAACAAATGATTGTTTCTTGCTTTCTTATTTAATCATTGTTTGTAACAGTTTATCAACAAATATGTAAAAACATAGAGTGTCAAGATGAAAATGTGAGAATGAAAACATTCTCAGATTCAAGCTATTTTCCAAGTTTAATATTTTCCCTAGTACACAAAGATTTAATTAGATCACTTAGCTTACATTGGAATTGCAGCTAGTGAAATAAAACACGTCTGATAAGTATGTCCTTAAGTTGTCTTACAGAAACATTCAAGCTGACAAGCATAGATTAATTTCATGTTAAGATGTAGACATCATCATAAAATCTGGTGAACGGAATACCTATTCCCCTACACACACCTAGACAAAGACCTGCATAATCAAGTCTTAGAGTATCCTATTTTGGTTCCACAAGCTGAAATTATACCAGCTTGATATAACAGTTACGCATCAGGCTGTCACAATATGTGTGGTCTCCATCCCCTGAAATAACAGTGAATATAAATGTACAAATGACCGTATTTCAAGAGATGAACTGAATAGGAAGCAGACTGAGTAGTAACAGAGAAACAGCAGTTTTTAAGACGTCACAATGTCCAACTTCAGCAAGACTTGTGAACAGTATTTACACAGTTCTTGTATCCTACTTGATGAAGTAGCATCAACAGAATCCCTATTAAATAACTATCAAGTACTGCTAAGAACAGGCTCTTAAGAGAGACACCCTAGGGCCTCTCTCACTCTGTCTTCAAACCCAACCCCAAAGAATATAACTGTTCTGAGACGGAGAAAGAGGACATTTACAACTGAGTGCATAATTTATAAAATAGGATGCACTAAGGAATTGGAGAAGTGCACATTTAAGTTATGTTAAGGCTTGTCTAGTGCTACAGCCAGTTGAAACTGATGAACTGAGGGTATTCTGTCTCCACAGATAGCAAATCCAAATAAACCCACTGCTGTATGCAGGTACCAATGAAAGATTTCAACCCAAGAATGTAGTTTAGGAACACAAGACTTCACTCATGATTCCTAGAAAGCTGTAAAGGGCAAGTTCCTGAACAAGTATTGTTCTGTGCTTAGAAGCTTCCTTTGTACAGAAACTGCTGCTATTCCTGCAAAAGGCTGCTCATCACCTCAGAGCCTGTGTACCACTCCTAATGTCACTCAGAAGTCACCCAAGCCATGCAAACAGCATCACTCCAGGACAGAAGCTTGCTACTCCAAGCACACAAAACATGACAGAAAAGCTCAGTCTGTTATACAGCACGAAGCGTAGGACACAAATGCTCGCACCTGAGCCAGAAAGCCTATGTGATCCATCACAATGCTCAGAAGAGTATTAACAGCTCTAAATGCAGTACTAGCCATCCCATTACTGTGTTACCCATGAGAACTTCTGCTTTTCATTCACACATTGAACACTCCAACACCACAGGTGCTTTTTCACTCCAGCTGCCCATTTGATGACTTTAAGGGCCCTAGAAAGACTTTAAATTCAAAGTATTACGCTCACTTGAGACTTTGGACATACCCAGTGGGCTAATAAAAAAATCCAGAAAAAGGTTAACACTTCATAAAGGTGTAACAATTTTTTATAATGGTTAAGATCATATTTCTTAATCTGAATTTGAACTTTTGTTCAAAAATCAAATATTTGCTCAAGTCTAAATGAGTCTTCGCTATTTGAAATCGGTAACAGAAACAAACTTCAGCCTCGCGATATTGCTGCAGAAGCTCAACTACTCATTACAAAAACAATACTTATCACTTAATTTTTCATGAACGTTATCTCAAAAAAGTTGGAGTTGTTTTTTTTTTTTTTTTTTTTAAGATAAATCGGGATACAAAATGAGCATTAATTATTTTCCAGGGTACTGAAACAATAGACTTTTATTTGACGCATTATGCAGCAACATAAGGCTTTTGAAAGTGCAAACTTGCCCTGACTCTCCTATCTCCCGATAGCCCACCGTGTTGCCATCTCAGCTCCACAAAGACAGGACAGGGAGGGTCAGCCACAGCAACTGGAATTCTGCATGCCTCCCTTTTCCTACAGCCCTAAGGAGGTCAGATGCTGCTGGCTGCTGCCATCCAAGACCTCCACAGCCCCATGACGCATTCACATCGACACCACACCTAACTTTCTGCCTAAGAAAGCATTTCAGTTAATTCTGCTACGAAGTACACATTAAAGTTCCAGAGATGGAAAACTGTGTAACTACTAACACAAATTTCTAGAGGAATTTAAACTTATCAAAGCTGCTCTCTCTTAAGAGAAAGCAAATTAAATACAAACCAAGGCCACTAATGATTGCCTATTTTAGATGCTTTGGTCTACTCCTCAACAAGTCAAGTAGCGTTCTTTATGAGGCCATACTTCCATGACAAAACCCAGAAACAGGTAAACAGACTTCTTTGCAATTTCTTTCCTCTCCAGCAGGGAGTGAGGCTGAAAAACTGAAGCTTTAATATCACAGGTACTAAGTACCTTTGGAGGAGGGGAAAAACTTAGTTATTTTTTAAATAGGCAACTTCTTTTTAAATATGGATGCAGGAGTCTAACTTTAGCTGTCTATGTTTTCACATTTCTGATCTCAGGTAGAGAAAGTGGAGCATTAATCTAGTCTCTTGACTTCAAGGTTATCATTCATTGAGGTCAATGACTCCATCTCTGAAAAGCAGAACTTCCACTTTCCGTATGATAACTGTTGCTTTTCAGTGAGCAACAGTGTTCAGCTCACCACTGACTGCTTTCTCACAATTGCTGGCAGAAAACTAACAGCCAGAAAGACAGCACAAACAACTCCTGCTGGGGGAGTTACCTATGTAAAAATAGTGGTTAACCCTAAAAGCATTCCGATTCATGCAAAGCGCTATCTGTATTTAAAACTAATACTGCTAATAAGCAACCCTGTCTCTTACATTATTTTCTTGGCACCTTCCTTTTGGAGGATGGAATGAAAATCTGTGCAGTCAAGACCTGAACAGCCAAGAAAAAATGCCTGTGAGGATACAGTTAAGCATGTGACAAAACTACTGACAGAATCAGTCCAACTGGAATGAAAGCACAGAACCAGCTCATACTGCACTTCAGTACAGAATTATATCATAGGCCATGCATTTGCCCCTTTTTAATTCAATTCTGGTTTTACGCCAACACCACATACATCTCAAAAAAGAGACCTCAGGTATGCAATTACCTAAGTGGAAGCACAGATAACGCATCCATCATTTCTACAAAAATCAGCAAAATACAGGTATGTGATAAAAAGGTGATGCCCTAATAAGTTTCTGGAATTTCCTGGTAAATGTTAAAATAGCTCTGAACAAACTATAGCAGATCTACCAAACTGTCGCTGAGGTAACATAAAACAGATGAACTTCAAAATGCAGAGCAGCGATATTGGACCCGATTTTCTTTCTGACTATACAACAACAGGGTTTGGGGGTTCTTTTTGTGATTTTGTTTTTGTTTTACTCATTTGTTTTTCTAGTCACACAAAGTACCCTTTAAAACAGCTACAAAATCAATGAAATCTGTAGTTAATGCTATTATGAATAGGAGACAAAGCCCAACTCCATGAACAATATTTTTGTGAAGTTAAGAATAATGTCATCATTTCCAATGTCTTTTCATACTTGAATATAGCATTTTCACATTTTTGATCACTTGCTTGTTTCTCAGAACCTCTAATGTGCTCAATATATTTCCAAAGTGAACAGAAGAGTTAGATACAACTATTACTTTGATGTTTTCTACATGCAAATTTACCCATGAAAGACTGAACATGTTCAAAAATGAAGTTAATACATGATAAATTATCAGTGCACAACTGAAGATAAAATAAACATGCTAAACTTCTTTTAAATAATTTTACATTCTCAAACCTCTGGACAAGTTCCAGTAGATAGAAAAGCGGCATAGACTACGATAAAAAAAAATCTATTGAAGACAAATCTGATAACAGTTCTCCTATTTCCATGCTGCTCTCAGTGTTCAGAACAATGCTGTTCAGTGGTTCTGTGGAAGGTCTAGACCAGTATGAAATCCTTCTTGTATTTCAGTGCAGAACTCATCGTCATCAAAAAGCAGTTCCTGACATGCAGCCACTTTTCTTTCCCTTCTACTTTCAAAAACAATACTTCCCCAACATTAACTTCTACCAGTTACTCAGCATGTGGCATGAAGGACAGAATCCTTCTGAATACTTACTTCTAGTTTAGTAGATCTACACTGGTCCCTTACACACTCAACTGAAATGTGAGTCTTCTTGCACAGGTCAAGAAAAAAGGCTCTTCAGAAACTTAAGGATCAGACAGTTAATTATTCCTTGTTACATGTTACTACATCACAGCTAACAAGAAAAAAGACAAAGCCCAAGCCAGAAAGTTACTTGTTTTAAATCCAATCATCCTTATAAAGGTAACTGCCACCCCCTACCACCCCACGTTCTCCCCATACCCTCCCCCCCCAAAAAAAAGAAAAAAAACAGAGGGGAGCAACAAGAGCAACAGTAAAAACAACCACAGTGTCCTACTCTGCTTAGCAGGTGCAGGACAAGATGTAGCAATCAATTGCAAAACACACACTTCCAAACAAGATCAATCCCTCTTGTAACTACACAAACACAATCCCAAATTTCATGTCACTCTCCAGAGAAATGAAGCGATACTCAATGAACCAAAGATTTGTTTCTGTTTTTCACCCTATACAGGCTCCCATTCTTTAGCCAAAGGTAGCTTACAAATTATCAAGCATCTCTGAAACCCCAGATCAGTCACTCTCAGAAGCCGAGTTGTGTTAAGAAAGTAAAAGGAATCATCCTCAGTAACCACAAAACCTTTCAATTTCTTGCCTGAGCTCTCACGAGCTACTTTGAACTTGAGACTCATGACTCCTGCTGTTACTGTATTAGAGAATAATTACAGTATATTTTTCTCATTTTAAGGCATGAAAATCACATTTATCCTCAGAACTTCAACATACAAATATTGGCCCTCCCAATAAACAGAAAATTGCAAACAAATCTTACTTGTCCAAGTTCCAATTTTAGTGACTTACCAGAAGTCCAAAGGTTTTTGTAAGATACTACTTTTTTTTACTCTGTATTTATCATGAGACTTCTAAACAAAGAGTTTGGGCTTTAAAAGATAGAGTTACTAATTAAAAGATCATATTTAAAACTCCTGTATACATTTCTATTCTTTAAGCTTGTAATTCTACAAGCTCACCATCACCAGAAATCCTGGCCAACACTGAAAGTGTACGTATAAAAATACCAAACTTAATTCTCTACAGCAGTATAAGGTACTTAAGTTACTATTTTGTACTGTCATATCTCCATTCAGTTGTGGCATGAATGCTTTTAAAATTTCAAACCACTGTCTCAATACTTAAGTTAGGCTATATTTTCATCTACACAGCAATAAGCAAATGACCTAGAAACTAATCAGTTGCTATGACTGTCTACTTGACAGAGCTCCACAAATTTTAAAGGACGTGAAGATTCAATTTTAAGACTTTAAATGCTATTCCTCTTTATATACATACATATATTTAGAACAAATGGAATATCAACCCTTTAGATTATTTTTCCTTCCTCTTCTTTGCCACACTGCATTTGGTAATTCTTTAGGCCCAGTTTTACTTGAGCTAACAACATACAACTTACACACATTCAACTGAAATGAACAAATGCTTAGTTTTCACAGAATGAAATATCCACTTACAGCATCTTGGCCTTAATCCAACATACTCCATGTAAATATACCCCGTAAAGCTGTTTAAGCATGAACAGCTGATGCGACTGAAAACTGTCAATCAAGAGATGATCTGCACGCATACGTAAATGTATCTAGCTTCTTTCCCAGCCTCAAGGATTCATAGGTTTTACAGCAGAGCCAGCAAATGAAAGATTTGTCACATGCCTCCAAAAATAAGCAACGCATACTTCTGTGACTTAAATAAGGGTACGTGGGTATAAACCGCACCAATCCTCCTGTGAAACCTAACTTTCAGTCTACTTTTGCTTATCATGATTTTTCACATCAAAATGGCAAACAAAGCAGTACCACTAAAAATAAACCATCTACTCTACAAGTACGCTTGGAACTAAAGGTATTTTGTTTGGGAAAAAAAAAAATGGAAGAACTTCCTAAAACGTAAATTCTGAGAATGTCTAATGAGTTGAATGCGTTCAAAGATTTTATCCTTGTTTCTTGAGAAATTTTACATTAGCTGAACATAAGGATGTCATTAGGCATATGAACTCCAAGTTTTTTGTTTGGTATGATCTTTCTCAGTTGGATCCATAACATTTCTTTAAAATAAAGCTAACAGAAGACTGAAATAGTAAATCGCTCATCAGGTGACATATCTGCTGGTAAGTGGGCATCATTAACATGGGGTAATAACAAGCACGAAAAGACTAAAACCAGTACCCTTAGTCAGTATTCTTAAGAGCAAACTCTTGTTTCATGAAACTTTGAACACAATATTTCCATTCAGAGAAACCGCTTTCTTTCCTGGTCAGTTGCAAAAAGTTTCAAAGAGCAAAGAAATATATTTTAAAAATGCTGCAGGTTCTTAAATATTCTACTAAGTCTGGAATGACAATTTTGGAGTTATAGATAAAGGAATGGAAACAAAAGTAGATCAAGAACATCCAAGATCTTCCTTTATGAAAGCTCTTGAAAATAAGCTTACCTGTATGCATCGTCTTCTTTCAAGTCTCATATCATCCTGTGGGGTTGTGGGGACATGGGGAGTCCAGCAGGAAACAACACTGCAAAAATTAAGACAAAAAGAAATGTAAATAAAACCAATATAACTAATATAAGTCAACCTCTATTCCACTATATTCGCATGTTTAGTTCAGCCCTCGGTCTCAGGTAGAGCCACAGATGTAAGCCTAGGAAGTTCCAACAGAAAGTGAAGTTCTCCAACATTAAAAGCAGAGGGGAACATTATAAAGTCCTTCTGACAAAATTTCAAGGATTGACTTAAACTTTCAACTTGTCACGCAACATTTCTGGGAATCGAAGTCAGCAGAAAAGTTCTCAAATCTCCCAAACTAAAACTCAGAACAAAGTTTATGAAAACTGTGGGACTTCACCAAACCAACAGGCTAAAGAAATGTAAGTACACACAAATTCATAACGTAGAACTCTATTATTCTCCTCACATCTCATATGACATTCATTTAGGTTCACCTTAAATTCCATTAATAATGCTCAGAACAATAAAATTGTAACTTTCTACAGAACAAGGAGATAAAAAAGGTTTTTATAACCCCATCAAAAGAACCATGGAGATTATCTAATGGAAAAAAAAGAGAACAATAAAACCACCATATAAACAACCCCTGGTCAAAGCAGTTCCCAGTTACTTGCTTTTCACATGTTTTGAAATGCAATATCATCATCATGTAGAACCTAAGCAAATATCAAAAACTTTCACTAATAACAGAATTTTAGCAAACTACTCAGATTATCAAGTCCAGAATATTTCTTAACACCTGATATAAATAACTTCAGTGAAGTGTTTCTAGCCTAAAATGCACTCAGACGGTGCAAGTGAAAAATGTTGCAGTTCATATTTATTTCTTGATCAACCAGAACTGTGTAAGTACTGCACCTACCATAGGCCCAGCTACCTGTTCTACCACACCACAGAAGTTAGACACAAGCTAAAGGAGGTGGTGGTAAGACAACATTGTTGCAGTGGTTGCATTGTTATTTGGTGAGTGGGTGATTTTTTGCTGTCACTTCTCCAAGGGAAGAAAGGGGCAAACAAAAACTTACCATCTCCCATCATAAATCAACACCTCAGTCTTTCAAAACTGAAATTCCACAGACACATCAAATGTCACTGCCAACCACAGTAGCTGTGACCTTGGCAAGGCCGATAAGTACTAAGGCAGGCACATCCAACCCATGGGCCACATGTGGCCTGGCCCAGCTCGCAAGGCAGCCACAATCCCTGTCCTGTGACACTGTGGCGGTAGTCCCTAGCCTGTTTCCTCACCACCAACCAAACACTGGTACATTATGAACCCCCTCTGGGCTGAAACCAGGGCTCAGGGTGCACTGCAGTGCCAGCTCAAGTGATGGCAAATAAGTTTATACATTTTGATACACTGGCCTGTGAACAGCAAAAAATATGCAAATCATGCTTTTATTTTTGATGAAGGAACAGTTTCCAAACTTGTCAAAAACTATTCAGTGTTTTATTTGCAACTGTATTTTCAGTCAACATAAATACATTACTTGTGAAAATGTACAGAGCTGCAATTCAGTTTGATTTTTCTATTTACCAGATTTTCATAAGCCCTCTCCTACCAGAGAGAAATATCCGTTGCTTCACCATCACACCTTACTCATATCATTGCTTTTGGCAGTACGCACATTTGTGAACAACTATCTTCAAGGATGAAGCACAGGAAGAGCAAAATTTCATCAAAAATCTCTGCTGAACACCTTGAGAACTCAGTAGGAATTGCAGTCGCTGCCACTGAACCAGACTGATGTGCTAGTTTCACAAAAACAAGGTCACATATCCCACTAGTTTTATGGTATTGTGGCTCTCTTTTTTTGTATGTTTTAATTAAAAAAAAAATATTAACATTAAAATAAAAGTTTTGTCACTTTATATACATTCATTTTATTATATATTTTCTGAGAGCTGGTCCAAAAATAATACCTCCTATTTTATCATTTTGGCCCATGACATCAGAGGCCGATGCCAGCGGTATGGCAGTAGAGGTTGAACCAAAAATTACATGTTGTTGCCATGTGACAGGTGGCAGCATAGGGGCAGTCTGGCACAATGGTGTCTGACATGGAAGTGCATGTGAAGTAAAGGTGTGTCACTGAATTCCTCCATGTGGAAAAGATTGTACCCACTGATATTCATCAACACTTGCTGAAAAAAAGAGAAAAAAAAAAAGTGTCTTGTAGCTGAAAATTTGCTCAATAAAATAGTGCTGTTGTGCTCTTTGTATCAGTTTTTGTTTCCGTGGAAATAAATAGGAGGCATTATTTTGCAACAACCTACTACGTGTGTGCAGCCCAAGACAATTCCACTTCACTCAGCGTGGCCCAGGCAACCTTTGGACACCAATGACCGAGGGCTACACAGAATCCTACAAACTAGGTGCTGACATGCCTAAGTTACTTCTGTTTGGACAAAATAATTAAATAAATAGATAACACCCAGTCTGGTACTTATGCTAAGCTATATACTATAAAATCAGACGCATCAAGTCTCTTGCACTAAACTTAGTCCAGCTAAATTCAGTAGAGGCAGTCACTTGCATTCAAAAACAAGCAGAGAGGAAGAAGAACAAGCTTGTCTCCACCTAACACTAAATACTCACTAGATTTAGACAAACAAATAATAAATGTCCTAGAGTGCTAGATATGTGCAGCCTACATGAGTATCTTACTGTTACAGAGCCATATTCCCATATTTGAAACTCTCCAGCCAAGACTCTCTTCGCTTTTCAACTGCAGTAACTATGGACACTAGTATTACACAATGTTTATTCAGCAGATTTTGCAAGGACTGAAGACATCACTATTTTGTCTTTACCACTTTGTCATTCAAACACAACAAGGACCTCCTCTTGTTCATTCACTTCAGTACAAGGCCAATTTCACAGAATCATAGTATGGCCCCAAGGACCCTGAAGTTCCAACCCCCCTACCACAGGCAGGGTTGACAACTGCTAGATCAAGTACTAGATCAGGCTGCCCACCTTCTGAGTTTAACAAGGTCCCTCTTGATGGAATCCCTTCCTTCTGCAATTGTTTAAAATACTGATAGTTTCAATACTGTCCATTTAGTTCAAACTATCAGCAAACTAAGACTGAACAAACTTAGCTGATTTTCAGCCAAAACAGATTGTAAAGCATTCACACACTGTCTTCTGTCAGTTCTACAATGGGATGTTGAGCTCCTAAAGAAGCCAAGTAGCACATCTCCAGGGCTTTACAACAGCCTAGTATATTACCAAACTGATGGCATCACTAGCAACATACAGCAGGGTGGTCGTGGCCAAACAGATTCACAGAGTGACAGAATCATAGAATATCCCAAGCTGGAAAGGACCCACAAGGATCACAAGGTAGTACCGGCTTCGCACAGGACTACCGACAATTAAGCTATATGTCTGAGAGCGTTGTCCATACACTTTTTGACTTTCAGCAGCTTGGTGCCTTAAAGGCTTCCCTGGGGAGCCTGTGTCAGTGCCCAACAACCCTCTGGTTAAGAACCTTTTCCTAATACCCTATCTGAGCCTGCCCTGAGGCAGCCTCATGCTTTTCCCTGGGGTATTGTTACTGTCACAGGTGAGAGATCAGCACCTCAGTCTCCATTCTTCTGAGAAAGCCAAAGACTGCAATGGTCATCTCTCGGCCTTCTCTTCCCTGCGCTGAACAAACCAAGGGACCTCAGCCACTCTTCATATAACTTGTCATGCAAACTTTTTATTCTGAACTACGAGAAAAGAAAATCATTTGATAAGAACACGCTGTCCAGTGAACAGAGAATTTCAAGCTATAGCTACACAACTTCAAATCACATGTAGTTCATTTTCCCACAGCAATAAAGCAACTTTATACATACAGGAAGCACTGCCTTTTGCTGATAGTCTATTTCTCTAGAATGCTTTTAGTTCACCTTTGATACTAACTCAAAGCAGCCACCTTGCAAAGGATTCGTAAAGATATATAAAAGAAGGAAAAAATCAAACTGGGAAGGTATCACAAGGAGACCCAAATCATTCTTTCAAGATTAATTTAAAGCTACAGGCAATAAGGAAAAGTTGCTGAAGTAACTATGAAGTCATTAACAGCTCACAGAAGGGAATGAGTACATCCACCCACTTCATAGCTAACCAGCAGAATGTACCCATCACAAAGCAGTGCGTTTCCCCAACCTGCTTACAAGCACAAAACAACTCCCACATTCTGAAGAGCTGGATGACTATTGTGGAAGTGCAGAATGATGAGGAGCAGAAAGCAGCTGTCTATCATAATGCAAAACTCTAGGAACTGACCCACAACCTAAAAAGCAATTTTAAAACATTAGCCAAAACCAAAAAAAATTAGATTGTGTGATATCAATATCATAGACACAACATCAAGGGGTAACATTTTACACTACTTTATCCTTTATAAAAAAGATACAACCTAATAGCACATAATTGCTGCACATTTAAATTCAGTTACTGAGTGTCTTCTATTGCGTCTCTGCATTGCTGAGTTCTTAAAGCCAAAAGGCCTTTTACACAGCCCATACAAGTTTCAGGTAATCAATGATGAGAGTAAGCAAGAACAAATCCCACTCATCGCACAACCTGCAAGGCCATTACTAGATTGCTAAAGAAAAATAACAACAATGTTTACTGGGTTTCCAGCGTGGCCTACTCACTGGTACATAAAAGATGCAAATTGGAATTAAAGAATGGAAAAAGGAAGAGATGACAATAAAGGTGTTAAAAAGCAAATTATTTAAAATAATTCAGCAAAAGAAGTGAAGTACTTCACTCAAGGAGAGCAGCTCTTCCAAATCAATTGTGTATGAAGCTACCATGCTAAAACTGTACTTCAAGCTTTTATTCCCTATTTTACTTGTTGTTGCTTTCTAGTTTTCATCTGTCCTTACCAAAACAATGCACTTCCTTTGATCTCTTCAAAATACAGATGATGGGGTTACCTACCTTTCCAAAGCGCTTCCACATTCATCAATAATTTTAAGTGTAGAGTTCAGCTTTACTACAACATGCTTAGTTAAATTAGTCAAAGATGCTAAGTGTATCTTATACCAGATTATACTCTATCATTGTAAAGCTGGGGACTAGAAAGAAACATAAAGCTTGTGTCTTTGACTTTTCTTAATTCCATAAGCAGAAGTTGCCTGTTAGCATTCTTAAGGTCATTGTATGTTATTCCACCGTATTCCTGAACAGCATTTCCTCGTTCTTTCAAGGCACTCAATAGTCAACTTACTTGCCAGAAGGTTCACTGTAAACCAAAGTTGGTTTCAGAATCGTCTTACATACAGAAACCTAATGAAGTGCAAAAAACATCAGTAACATCTCTCAAGAGGTTTCATCATCCTTTCTTTTTTTGTGTGTTTGCCTGGATATCAAACTAGATCATGAGTTTTTGCAAATGGGGACGATTTTATAACATAAGAATACAAGACGAATCCAGTTCAGCGGGATCTATAGGTAGCAGAGCTGTAAAAGGCTTTTACACTTATATTATTCGATAAACCTAAATTAGTCATAATATTTTGAATATTTAGTTTATAAAATTGATATTAAAGCATCCACAGTTAAAAGATTGTTCCATACAATACAAATATGCAAAGTGTTAAAGGCAACAAACGCAAATACCTTTAAAATAAAGGCCACATTCCCACCACAACTTGGGTTCAATTTTAAGCATCTGCGCAGCGTTCCTTGACAACAAATTTAGATCAGAGTTTTCAGAATATCAACAACAGAACACATAAGAGTGTGAATTAAAAGAAAAGTCAGCCGGATGGGATTTTACTTTTTACACGTTACTTACTAAAACTTTGTACGCAGATTTATTTTCCTTATTTGGTTATTGTTGTGCTGTTATAAGATACTGTATGGCACTTCCAGTGAAGAATTGAAAGACTGTGCTAACTAAACACAACTACATTCTGACGACTGTGCTAACTAAACACAACTACATTCTGACATCTCCTTTTTCCTCTGTGAAGAGGTTATTGAGTATTACTTTAGAAATTACAAGAAGTACCACAGAAATCTCTGACATTCACTGCTGTAAGAGGCGAACAGAATTCAGGTCACTGACCTTCAGTAATGCAAGCCTGTTGCTAGAAACATAAAATATAAATACTTACTTTAAAAGCAAAAAAATATTTATTTACTGGTAAAAATTATCCTGAACTATACAATTACTGAAATGATTGAGATGATTAAGATTGTAGGATCTAATGGAGAAAAACATATGTACAGCAATATAACAACAATTTATTAAGCTTTTGTTAACCTTAATCTCAACAGCCTACTCTTTAAAGTACGCATGGACAGTAACTGATGCTGTTCAATATAAGACATACCGAGGAAAAAATTCAACAAAATGAACAGAATTGGTAAATTATTTAAAATACTGCACAAGCAAATGTGAACTAAAATCAATACTTATTTTTAATAAAAAAATAAATTCCATGGAGTGTTAGCTATTATCAGCTTCTAGGGCTGGTTCCCAGAGACATACAATTGAGGAACTTCCTAGCACATACACTGCATTTTGTTACTAAGTACAAATCCCCTCAGTTAGACAAACTGATGCTCATCTGGTCAAACACACAAGACCATGTGTGGCACAAAACGGAACACAGAAGCCTCTGTCTGAGCACCAGGCAGCACTTCTGTGCTGTACAGGTGACAGGGCACTGGCACAGGCTGCCCAGAATCATGGAGTCTCCTCCTTTGCTATCCTTCCAAACCCAACTGAACATGGTCCTGCACACCTTGCTCTGGGTGCCCCTGCTGAAACTGGGGTTAGGCTAGATGGACCTAGGGGCTCCTTCCCAACTCAGTTGTTACGGGATTCTGTGAATTCTTGTGAAATTATAGTGACTATAGGAAAGGTATGGTAATGCAATTGAATTGTTGTGCATTGTTGAAGTATAAGTGCACTGTTGAAGTATAAATAGTGCAGTCTGGATGCTCTCTCCAGTCCTCCAGACATAACACAGATCCTCAGTTAAGAAGTTATCTTCTGATATCTTTAAGGTGTTAATTAGAAAAAAAAATCCAACAGCTGCAGTGTTACAGGAAGAGACCTTTATGGTACACGGTTGGCTTTCAAGCCAGTGTGAGAAGGTCGCAACAACGCAAACCTAGTTTATACTAAACTTCATTAACACAGCATTCATGCCAAGAGCTTGCGTTATCCTTTTTACTACCAGAGTTTTCAATGCACACTGCTGAACTAGATTAGTTTCTAGATAAACATTTTTGATTAGACACTTGTGAAGCAATTACATCTAAACCAAAACATACGTACCATCCTTATTCTTGTACACTGTACAGCTATGATTGTCAGAGCTCTAAAAAGCACTAGGTCCTCTGAAGAGAAAACGCTGTGAATGACTAGTTTCACTCATGCTAAATTTACACTGCGTGATGCAAGAACCCATCCTTTAAGTGTGAAAGCATGTGCAAACAGCTTTACTGAAATCACAAAGTTTCTCACCCAAATTCAAATCTGGCAAAGGCATAACTACAGTTGCAGTTCAGCAAGAATTTCTTTTCCACAGCAGTACAGCTTAAGCAGTCTGCATCCTTTCCACTGCTACCTGCTTGGATGAGAGGGTGCTACTATTACAGAATAAACTCAGCAAACAGCAACGATGCAGGTGGAAAACAAGGTGCAGCAGGAAGAAAAAAAGACCATTTTCAATCCAACTCTCTAACCAGTTCTCTAACCCGATTCACTAGAGATGCACAGCACAACTGCAGCAGCAACCTGCCAGCAGGAACAGCTAGGACAGAAAGGGGTTTCCTACCTAAGCCAGCACTGCTGACAAAATACTAAACACTGAAGTGCACCTAATGTTATTACAAAAAGAATGTTATCAAATCCGGTGAGACTTCAGACTGCAGTAAGGATCTCCAAAACAGCTGACTTACAACATGCATATGGTTTGGTTTTTTATCCCAACCTGTCTATGAAAATAAAGACATAACTCTTCTAAAGAATGCACTCTTTTCCTTGAACTGAACAGAGCAAACCTTACAGTGGACCCATAGAGCCAGACGACTTAGGGTTTCTTCTTTAAAAAAATTGTTTGTTCGTGCAAACCGTGGAATAAAGCCTATTTTAGAGAGCATTAAAGTGACACAAAACAGGAGAGGAGGAAAAAAGAGAAAAAATACACTAAATAAAGTTCAATTACATTAAGTTTATTTATGCAATTTGTGTATGCTTATTTCCTTACTCCTCTTCTAGAATCACAAGCCTATAATATGTATCACTTTACTGGCCATGGAAGGAACCACGGAGTGGGAAGTTACTTTTTCTACCTATTTAATATTGTCAAGCAAAATGGATATTGCTAAATTTAACTGTTTTAGAACAGCTAAGCCATGCCACTATTTACATTCCCCTCCCTCCTCCAAAAGTAAAGAGATGCTACAGCAGGAGCTGCCCATCCCCAGCAGCGTCACTGAAACATTCACCGTAGTTTGATGCCTCTGAATTCCTATAGGCACATACTTTCTTCCTCATGTTAACACATACTTCCCACCTATAACTCCCTTAAAAGGTGACATCTGGTATGAAGGAATGAATGAATTCCTCTTAGAAATAGAGTCATTTTAGTTAACAAGTTACTCATGACATAAACAGTAGTGTGTGACTGAAGTCATAATTCAAAGCAGGGTATCTATGAGGGCTATGAACTAGTTTAGCCCATTTAATTTGCTCTCAGAGTTGTGAAATGCTTCTCAGAGCAGAGATTTTTCCATAGATGTCCTCAAAAACATTGATCATTTTATTTACAAAAGCTGTTTCCACTCCCTGTAGTTGAAAAAATAACTTCTAAACTGAAAAGTAAAAAACATGCCACTACATATTTTCATTCATCAGTTTAGAAGTTTAGGTCTAAAATATGTCTCGAGACAGTGTATTATTCTTCTTGTCTACTGATCATTAACTTCCATTTTCTCTCGTCCTTCCATTTATGAAGCAGACTACCTACTTCTTAGAGACTTGGCCAGAGAGGAGTGCTCAGATCCATCAACTTCAACGTAACCTGTCCTAGAGCTACAACATCAAGTAACACATATTGAAATGCTTGTACCTCTCAATATCTGCATAAATTCAGACCACAGTATACAAACAAAATTATTATGATACATTCAACATAGTCCAGCTTTGAAAGTGAGCCATCCTTATCAAAATTCATGCGTTACTTGGTTTTGACGTAATTTGTTCCTTGTTTTTTTTTTTTCCTCTTTTTCCTTTCTAATTCTACCCTGAAGCATGAAAAACTCCCTATCATGCCACAACGTACATGTAACAGGATATGGAAATTAATTCACAGGTTATCATCTTGTTTTAATAAACATTCCAGTAATAGAATTGGTTAAAAATAGAGACAAAGTGAAATAACTACTGTAAAATCTTACCCAGACCACAACAAACTCTGTTAAAAAATACTTTATATACTTAAGAAATTATCTGTACAGCATGTTTAAATAAGATTATTTCTCCACTTCAACTGTAGCAGCACATAGTTTTTGACCTTAATTTCAAAGGCAATCTAAAGTTATACATTTCAAGTACATTTGTAACAACCTACATATGTTGGTTGCCCTGATCTGATACAGTAAGACCTTCTGTCTTGAAGGCTTCCAAAACATTCTACTACACGGAGATAGGCCCACCAATAGCGTTTGACATAAAAGCAGACAAACAAACCGACTGTAGTTCTGTAAATAGATAGTGCTTTTATAAGACTTTGGTTAAGTGGTTTGTTCAAGCAATATACAGGCTTGTGTGCTTTTTAAATACTCTTTAAACTTTATAAATGCACCATGGTATAACTGTTGGTCAACTGATCCCCATACAGCAGCTCCCATCGACAGCTGCAATGCCACAATCTAATTTTACCTTTCATTATCTCAGAGATTCAGACTGTATATGTATACATACAGCTAGGTGCTCTTTCTTCATATGCCTGGATCTTATAACAGACTTTATCTCCAGAGTCCCTGCATCTTCATATCACATTTCTGATAGAAAAGTGATAATAAAGAATTAGCATGGATATACTTTCCACTTTAATACAATATTGACCTTCTCAAGTTCCAGTTTAGGAAGCTTGTACATTTTTGCCTTGTATAACAAGAAACTAAATGAAAATACTTAGTTCTCAAACATCTGAATTTTCATTAATGTATCTGTCAAACTTCATCCATTTAGATGGGCTTTCCCATGGATGCTTGCTCAGGTATGTTTCTGAGACACCTGAACTAAAAGAAACAGAAAAAGGAAGAGTTTTCCTCAGTTAAAAACACATTTTACGCATCCTGGAAGTCCAACAGAATGCTATATAAAACTCTAAAATAAATTGCTAGCTCTTAAAAATCAATCAACAAGTTATACATATCTTAAACCTGCCCAACAAGGCTACAGTCCACACCATCATTCTGATGGCAAATTCACTACCGACTGTGAGAAAGATTACAATGAGCATTATTTAGAGCACAGTTAGTTAAGAAGGCCGACATTAGATGAGAGAGTGGCCTCAGCTCTTAACTTTCTCTCTTTTTTAATTTCTTTTTTTCTTCTCTCAGGGAAGTGAACGAGACAGTTTGTCTTATCATCAGGGTGATGATTTTTATGCAGGACAAGCTCTGAAGCCTCACGTTTATTTTAAGAGTTAAACTCAGTACTCCATAAACAAGGTAGACACTGCCTCTCCACAAGGAGGGCACGGGCTGATTAACAGGTTCACAATAGAAACCAAAGCAGTTTTGGCTCACAGACACAAAAGTAACTTTAAACATGTTCTTCAAAAAGGAAGGATATCTTGTTTCTTTTTGTACAACTCAGTCTCCGCACCTTACTGTTCTTCCTAGAAATTCCAAGAATAGTACTGAAACAGAAATGAAAAAGTCATTTTGCTTTTCCCCTCCATACACTCAATCACAGAGCTTGAAGTTATATTAAGTTTGTGGACAACAATACACTGGGAGGGAACTGCTGACTCCCTCAAGTGTAGAGTGGCCTTGCAGAGAGATCTCAAGAGGCCAGAGGGATGGGCCCAAAAGGATGAAGTTTAAAAAGAGCAAGCACCTGTGACCAGGAAACCCTGGATCTATGTACAGACTGGGGAACAAGACATTGGAGAACAGCCCTCCAGAAGCAATCTGGGGGATTCCGGTTGGTGGCAAGTTCAATGTGAGTCAACAGTGTGGAAGCCAAAAGGGTCAACAAAATGTCAGTCAAAAGGGAACAGCACTGTGATCAGGACAAGAAAGTCTCACGCTGCTCTGCACCATGCAGCCTTGCCTCCAGCACTGCGTGCAGTTTGGACACCAAAACAGAAGAAGGACATAAAACTACTAGAGATTGTCCAAGGGAGGGCTACAAAGATGTGGAAGGCTTTGAGGGCAAGTGTGCTCAGCCCAGGAGCTGAGGGGAGGCCTGATGGTGGCTGCAGCTCCTCACAGGGAGCGGAGGGGCAGCGCTGAGCTCTGCTCCGTGTGACAGCGACAGGGCCCGAGGGAACGGCATGGAGCTG